>WEIS01059874.1:0-11398 GCA_013389965.1 Todus mexicanus
ATAATAAATATGAAGTTGGGGGTTCTTTTACTACTTTTACTGATGATTCATTAGTCACAATTCCAGATGACTCCATTCTGGTAGATTTCCTAAGTTATTTTTTGCTTTGCAACTGTTCTGTTGCTACTTTCATTGAAGTTTGCCCCTGACTTTTCTGCAATATGCTCCTTGCCTGAGGAGCTTTCAGCTCACAGAGTTTCTAGACTGACCTTGCTGCTGTCCTTGCCACAATGCACGTGTCTCTCACAGGAGCCCGTTTTTTCTTCTGTGCTTCCCCAAGAAACTGCTGTGGCAAATTTCAGGTCAGGTGCCAATCCAAATAATCATGATCAGAAAGGTTGAGCAGCTCCTTCAATTTCAACAGATTTGGCTTTTAACATACTTGTAATTTTGATCTCTTTGTAAACTTTATTTTAATTCTTTTGTTGTTCCAGACTCAGCTCAGTAAATGCAGGTCTCTTCTGCAGGTGGGTAACACCACGGAGAAGTTGTTTAAATAAACTCTTCAAGATTCAGTCTACGCAGAACAATCTCTCCATTCACAAATGCAACTGTTCCCTTCAAGAAACAATAACTGATCGTAACAAAGTGAATCGGTGATGTCTGCTGGACTTTGGGAAACATCTTCAGGAAACAACAGATTTTGGCAAGCTGTCTGGTTTGTGAAGAATAAAGGTGGTTCAAATCACGTCACAGAAGTGTGCCTATAGCACCAAGTCCCAGGATAAAAATCAAAGCAAAAACGTCTTTTGCAGTGTCTAAACACCTCTACCAGTGTGTTCTTTAATAAAGACTTGGGTTTGTCTTTCAATTTCACACGGTTTTTCACTTAGAAATGACCATTTTCTTCTTATTTTATTTTAAATGTTCTTTCAATCAAACCAAGACCTTCCATTTTAGTTTGACCTGAAGCTATTTTTTAAATTTTTTGAAGATATTATTATCACATCCATAACTGCCAGTGAGCTGAAAAATAAGTTTTCAAACAGCTCTGATTCACTTGTTGTTATTCTGCAAGTCTGGCTGTTACAGATGTTTCAGAATTTTCCACTGGGAGTCTCTGATCACTAGAATGAAATGATCAATTGCTCTAATTTAGCCTTTAAACTGAACTGAATCGGATTCTCTGCGATGTCCTTGTTCCTGGGTTTTCAAAACTCAGCCTCTCAGAAAAGGGGAGGGAGGAAAGATACTTGTAATAAGAGGTGGCTGCAAGGCAGCAGACCAATTTCCTGCCATTTAACATCACAATGGTGGAGTCATTGCTAGTAACAAATTCCATTTATAAATTCATTAAAACAACAAAGCAACTCGATTTGCTATATAAAAAGTGATGGGTTTGTCCTAGAAGAAGATGTCTGTTTCAACAAGACAGGGAAGAGAGTTGTTGTGATTACTGTCTTTTTTACCTCCTCTGCTTATCCAACCTGCAAGATTTGTAAACACTTTCTTTCAGCAGCTTGCTGGGGCCGGTTGCTGCCCTGAGCTGTTCTCATGAAAACCAGCTTAAAGTAGGAATTGTACCAACATCTAACTGAGAGTAGAAGCTGACCCAGATGTGTTCAAGCAAAAAGATTCAGAGGCTCAGCAGGAATTCAAGCAAACCTGGAAATTAGTAGCAAAGAAGCACCACGTTGTCAGGGGCTGTGTGCTCCTCAATTGCCTTGCGTGAGCTGGGAGGAGTTTTGCCCCGTCTGAGCTGCAGCCAGCGCTGGACACACACAGCCCCTGCAGGTATCTCCTCACCAGATTTAATTTATGGTGCCTAACGCAGTAGTCCCCGTAAGCTCAGCGTGTAAATGTTCCTGTAATGCTGATAGTGGGTACTAACGGTACAACTGTTCCGAGTCAGTTATAGCTAGAGATCGACTGCAGACATTCTGTATCCAAAACATCACAGTAAAGATAGGGTAATTATTCTTAATTAGATTTTGACACAGTCTTTGGGAGACAGGCATCTGAGTCATGTAAAGAGATGTTCTTGTAGCAAAAGTCACAAAAAATAGCAATTATTGTGTTGAAAAGCCAAATACAGCAGTGTAGTGCTGAGAGAGAATTTCACATAAGCAAGAGGCAGGAGTCCTGAAGCCATCTCAGCTCTTTCCACCCCTGGGAAGCCTCTTCTGATCCCCAAGGCGTGTGTCCAGTGCAGCAGTAGTGCCAGCTTGCAGACCCCTCCTTCCACCCCCTCTGCTATATCCTCTGTGGATAATTCCACGTTACCATTTCCTGCTATATGCCACCCTCCTCCTCACAGTTTTTGTGTCAGTCTGTATCCTACCCCGCCTGAACCACGTCCATATTTCCTGCCACCTGTGATAAACCAAGCCAAGCACTCAATAACAAGGATGAAAAGAAGAAATGAGCGCTCTCATTATTGCGGGTGGGCGCTGTGTCTTGCACTGCCTGTCCCATAGACCACAGGCTGGATGCACGAAGGGCCATTTCCACCTTCTCATATAAATATATAACAAAACACCAGCAGGTATCTTAGACTGGGACTGGACAAACAGAGAGAGAGAAAAACAGAGGAGGAAAAGGTAGATTTTTGCCAGAAGGTGAGAAGTAAGAAAGGTTTGAGCTTTCCTTCATCCCTGTGTGATGGTGAGGAAGAATTCGCCGCTTTTTCTTCCACTAAATAGAAGCATAATTGTGTGGAAACTAGAAATAGATTTGACATGTTCTTTGCTCTTTATGGCTTCATATTCTAATTTCCAGTTTCCTTCCTTTATGCCTTTTGCTTGAATAAACTGCACAGCGTGGTAGGTTTAATGTGTAGTATAGAGATATTTTCCCTTCTTCGTAAGGATCCCTCCCCAGCGGGTACAGCCTCCTCATCTATTGCTTTTTTGGCTTTGAATAGCTGAGAGCCACATTAGCATCCCCTTGACTGGAGTGTGGACTGGGGCGTTGCTCTGCCAGTTCTCACTTTCTTTCATCTGCCTCCTGAACAGCCTTTGGTAATCCTTCTATTCGAAACTTCCTTTTCAAGCGGCTGAATTTCCCTTTAACTAACTCATTTACACATTTTGAGGAAGACTAGCGCTGAGGAATCAGCCACATTCACTCTTTCGCTCTCTTTTCTCCTGTCTCCCTGAGCCTTAAATACATGTCACCAGTTTTTTCCTGCTGAATACCTCAACGGTGTCTGTCAGCTTCCTTCCACTTTCTGCACCACGCAGCTGATGGATACCTCATAAGGCAACGCTTGTGCCGTGGTTTTTATTTGAGTAAATGTGCTTTGACCAGAGCAAAAGCACCAAATTGTAACCCCATCATCACGACAGCCCTCACTGAAAGGCTCCTTCACGTTGGAGAAGACCTGCAGGCAAAGCACACGTCCCCAGACCTGAGGGCAATACAGCTCTGTGTTCAGAAGCCACTTAACTCAATAATGTACAATTACTTAGCCATCCTTCATTTAATGAGAGCATACCTCTCTCTGTGTATATACCTATATATGTATTAGTTACCTAATCATTCCCTAGTGACTCCTGTGAGAGGCAAGGAAAGACAAAAAGCAGGTGCCTTTGCTCTGCGCTCAGTATGTAACAGAACAAGCAAAACTGAAATATTTGGAAACCTAGAGCTTCACCAAAGCTGCTCCGCCAAGGCCTCCTCCTGTTTCAGACTGGAGAGGGCTGCTTTTCACAACCATCTTCAGGCCTCAGCCAGGCAGGTGGTGCAAATATCCTGCTTGTAGAAAGCATCTGGAAAATATGACATGACCTAAACCCATACACTTAAACCCCGAAATAAACAAACCAGTAATCTTTCTGTGTCCTGCACTGAAATAAGAGAAATTTTGTCTCCTGTGATTAAATTAGTTCTTGGCCTGCAAAAAGAAATGGGTAACTTCTGCGTAAAACACTTTTCTTATTTTCTAATTCCTCAGTTGCAACTAGACTCCCATTTTGGGAGATAACCACTTACTCTTACACATTTCACTCTGCAGATTACATAATCTCCAAGATTTTTAATTCATTGCAGCTCTTACTTGTGTTTTTGTTTTCTAATACATTTTGCTGCTGCAATTCAATATATTAGGAACCCAATTATCAAAGTAAGTGGCGGAAGAGACAGATTCAGGTGTGTGCATTTGCTCAAATGTCCTCATTGCACAGTAGGGGACACGTGGATACATGCACACATCTTTCAAGAGCTCAATAATCCCATTTTTGTTTGCTTGCATCCTCAGTATTTCCGTCTTATTGCCATAGCACACAAAAGGCTCATTTCTTATTCAGGTACCACCAAGCAACAGGTGAATGTTCATGTGCAGGCTTCCAGGAGGTTTAAAATAAGACAAAACAAACTCACTCTTCTCTGACAGTAAACATGGAAACAATAAATTGTCTTAACACAGACCAGCGGTCATGGCCAGTGGAAAATAATGAGCCTCCCTGTCTGGTTTTGAGGGGTTCCCTAGGGATGCTCTGCAACCAGCAAGCGCTGTTTTGTCTAACCAAGAAAAATCAAGCTGCAGCCCTGTCAGCCTTTCTTGTGGAATAAATGAGACAGAAATACTGAAATAGCAATTATCGGCAGACCCATGAATTATTTAAAAAGCTGAATGTTGGCAGGTCCCCCATTCACTGGACTCTTCTGAACGCACCACCTACCACAGCTGCTCCTGCGTGTGATGTACGGGAGAAGCATCTCCACAGAGGCCGCCTAAGCTGCACCCTATGCTGCTGCAAACACAGCCTGTACCCCCAAACCCACCGTGCCTGATGGCTGCAGCGCAAAATCTGGCCCATCGTATTTAATGGGATTACACATCTGTGCCGGAGAAGTCTCCCGGCTATGTCCCAGTGCTAGCCAGGAAAAATGACAGATTGAACGGAGAGTTGGAAAAATTAAAACTAATTATTTGGTCTGATCTCTGAAACTCTGAAATGAAATTGCCCAATTTAGCACTAGACTGTCACAAAAGGGGCATAATTCAGCCTTTCTGACCCACGGGTAAAACTACTGAAGTCACGGCAAGTTCATTAAAAAAGAATCACTTGAGAGCAAGGCAATATCTCGAGTGCTTGAGGCCTGGAAGGAGATTCATGCTTCTCTTCTCTAAAGACTGTTGCAGAGCCAGTCCCTTGAGCTGAGAGCATCAGTGAAGCAGGGGCAAGGTGAGCCTGCCCCAGAAACCACCCACGCTTCTTACAACCCTTAGTCACTGCTTTATTCTAATGAATTTCAGACACGAAAAAAAGACCCAAACCCCACGACGCCTTCCACCTTTGTCAGCATGAAGAAGAAGATTTGAGCGCAATAGATTCAGAGTTAACACGTTGGTATGTGACTTTCAACGTGATATAGGACAAGCGTGACTGCAGCTTCACATTTAGGAATGAGCTTTGACTCATTTCTACATCCCAAAACTTAGTGCTACATCTTCCTGAGTGTGCTGGCCAAACCCTGGCACGGCGCACAGTGCCAGCGGCTGCTTTCTGCTGCAGGATTGGCAGTTCAAAGGTGTAAAGAGCTATTCCTGCACTAACCTGAATTGGGGTTGGGATGAATTACATAACGTTTGCAGAGAGAGATTCATCAGTGAAGGCTGACAACATTTGATCTTGCACAATTCCATAGCAGAAACTAATGAGATATTTAAGAAAGAGGATGAAAAAGAAGAAAGAGGAAGAGATAAAAGAGAAATGCATTGTTTCTAAAAAAAAATAAATAAATAAAAACCAAAACCACAACCAAACAACAACAAAACCAAATCAAAACCAAAACAAAGAACCCAACAAAACTCAACAAACAATGAGCAGAAAAACTAGAAAGAAAAAGAATGAACATTTTCCTGAAACCCTTCAGGTTTTTTGTTGCTGAGGTATAAGTGCTGGTGCTTGTGCCTCCCCTGAGTTTTCTTACCCTTCTCACTAACTCTGCATTATCAATTCCTCTAACTGCAAAGAGTGCAAAATCAGTGTGCATTACAGCCAATTTCTCCTTCTAGCCCATTTTCCCAGTATACCTTTGCAGACTGTGTTATTTACCATTAAACAGTTTTATATTCAACAATTCAGGAGACATTTTCTTCAGTGATGTTTGCCACTCTAAGATGCAGCCACTGACTTTAAAGCAGAGGGGATTCTAACAGCAGTCAGCAGAAATGTCACCAGGTATAAGTAACTCTTCCATAATAAATACGGAGAAGTCTATTTAATTGGCACAGCTCTGGTAGAATTGGAGAGGTGGCAGCTAAGGGCTGTCCTCTGTGTGTAATACAGGGACAGGGGAAGATGTAGCAGCGGGGGAAGTGAAGGGAGGGGGTAAAGTCCGTGTCACACTGTTAATCTGTTACCCTGTTGGGCCTGTAACCGAGATGGGGAGTAAAGAGCTATCTCTCTTAAGTGTCCTGAAGCTATTGTTGGCCAGGGAAGAGAAAGAGGCCATGAAGTTTTTCGGGTGCGTTTCTTACGTGGTTGAAGTTAATGATGTCAGAGAATAATACTTCAATAACTGCTGCAAGCGCATCTCTCCTACTCTTGGCTGAACCTGTCTTGCCTTTATTAACCTTCTCTCAGGCTGACTCCGAGATGCAAAACGCTGCGCAGTTTTGGGTCCCAGAGGACCAGGCTGACACCAGTAACGTAGAAAGAAGACAGGGAAGAGATCCTACAAGGTCAGTTACTCCCTTCTCTTCCTCTAGGCAGGATCTGCCCTGCTAAATCAATCCTGACATTATTTGTCTAAAGTATCTTGAAAAACCAAACAGCAGACCTTAAATTTGCAGTGCCAGAGTCTGATCTTTAACACCTCTCCCTTTTCCATCCCACTTGCTGTGCACAGCCCCAGCGTGAGCTGAGCAGGATGGCAGCAGACCCCTTGCAGCAGTAATTTTCAGGTGTTTGAGACTTCAAAGCAGGATAACCACATGGTTCCTCTAAACACAGGTTAGAAGCAGGGCTAGACGTTTATGACTTACGCTTTGCATTCTGTGGTTTTCTTCCCGTACTCTCAGAATGATTTTATCATCTCTCTGCTAAACAGGGAAATGCTTAATCCTTGTGTTAACCCTTCTTTTGATATTCCAGGATTCTCATTTATTTCGGTCCCTCACAGCTTAAAGGCAACAGCGAACGAAAGCCCGGTGGAATACTCCTAATGAAAGGCTAATGAATTTAAACCACCTTCCATCCTGCAAATGCAACGTAAACCATAGGGTTGATTTAAAATACCATTTAAAATAAATGGGTTGGCTTTGTGCAAGACTTTCATGCTACAACAAACTGTGTCCACATTGCAAAGCTGAAGGCAGGGGCTGATGTGCTGGAGCTGGAGAGCGAGAAGAGCGTTCACCAACCTCTCCCCTTTCCCACTTCACAGTTTTCCCATCACAGCTACTAACTCCATTTGGAACGAACCAAAATACTCATTTATGCACTACACCAGAGCAATGGCTCCCACCAGTGGCTGCACACATGGAAGGTTTTCAGAGATCCTTAAATCCCAAAAAGACTTCAAGCAGCAGCAAAAACAAATGGAGAGAAGGGTTCAAGGAAAGTTGTGTTTGCCATCGCTGTGTTATGGCAGCAATAACTGTGTCTTCAAGGCTGCTAAAACAACAGCAATACTTTTTTTCTTGAAAAAGAGTGGTGTTGAAATTTCATTTAAAATCACCCAAAACACACCCAGTTAGAGGTTAAAAAGTTAAAGCAGTAAGAAAAAAGCTGATAACAAATGGAAAGTTTGAGAAGCTGTTGATAAAACAGATCAGTCATGGTATATCCATGGACCGAGAAGAAAATCTGTGTACTTTTCAGAGAAATCATAATGGTTAAACATTTGCGGAATATTTCGACACTTGCCATTGCCCCTTTTCAAAGTGGCTTTGAACTGATGCCTGCTACAGAACAGGGTCAAGTACATTCCTTCGCTCAGCAGGAGGAAAAAACGAGTACCGAACAGATTTTTGCTCCCAAGCGCTTACGCATTAAGCTCTCCAGCCAGTTGGATATTCACGAATATGTTATCCCATTCTCCGGTAACAATATCTGCTGAATTATCCTGCCTGTCCCTGTAAGAGAGAGAGCTTGGACACAGGCCAGCCGCCAGCTGAGAGCGCTCCTTGCCAAGTCTGTCAAGTAAATTGATTTTCCTCCAAGACCTTTGGGCCTCTTTGAGCAAAAAGAAGCCATATTTCATCTCCTTTTTGCCCAAAGGTTTTGCAGCAAAAAAGCCTCAAATCTGGACTAGAGGACACAAAGTGCCACCCAGGGACCACTGGTCACCTACAAAACTATGGGATGTGGTTTAAGTTTGGGCCATCTCGAGAGCACAAGCTGCTCACCCAGAGAATTTCACCTTCCTCTGCAGCGGTGCTGGGCTCTGGTAAGTTGTCCAGTTACTCGAGGGACCAGAGATGTCACTCAAAGACCAGAAAATCACCCATTCCTTGAAAATAAAGCAAAAATCCAAAGAGTGGCATATTGTATATTGGCAGCCAGTCAGGAGTGAGGTGAGCTCCCATGTCTACGTCTCTACAGGCTGAAGATAGGTAGGTAGACAGACAACTCTGGTATCTAGCCCCCATGTCTGTTGTCCCAGCTGCTATCAAGCCCACTGCACTCAGCATTTTGGGAATGTCTAGGACACATCTTTAGGGCTCCTGGAGCTGAAAGCTCATGCAGAGAGCAATGCTGTTCAGTACCAGCAGCAGCCCATGAACTATCAGCTGTGGAGGATCTCACTCACTTCCGAGCAACAAATGCATCGGCCTGTTTGCTCACTGCAGATACTTTTAAGGTACCATGCTTGGTTGTTTGGGGGTTTTTAATATTTATTTTCCTTTCCATCAAACAGCTGTTCCTCAGCTCATAAACAGTTCTGGAAATCAATGTAAATTAGTAGGCTTACAAAAAAGTAAATTGAAGACATTTATTGCACCAGGGTAAGCTATAACATATCACTCCAGCGCATCACTGCTTCAGGTGAAAATAACTAGGGAAGATTTATTGAGTACCCTCAAGAGTAGTGGAGGAAGTAAAATCTGAAGCCAAAAGCTTTCCACTGAAAATACCCACATTTCTGCCACTTGACTTCTGTTTTGCAAGAAGTGAAACACAACAAAGGCAACAGTTTTCATAACACTAGAGATGTCACGTCTCTGGTTTCAGGACATATTACACACCAGCGCTTCCATACAAGCTGTGGGGAGCTAATTAATGTAATTTCTTTCATGCAAGGGCCATCAATGCCATATTTGCAATCACTCCTCACCCTGGCCAGGGAACGACTCCGCTCCCCAGGTCTTCAGTAAAATCCTTGCCCCAGCACAGCGCTTTGCTCCGCAGCACCAAAGGAGGAACTAAGCAAACAAGAAGCAGCCTTGTAGTGATCCCGCTATTTTTACCATCCCCAAAGGTGTTGTGTGCCTAGTCCCAGTACTGCTCAAACATTGGAGTAACCTTTTTAGTCCTGATATTTCACACACAGCTCTTCTTAGCGATTGATTGCTAGGCGAAAAAAAGCTTCCTCTAGCTGTAATGTCTTTTTAATGAAAGTCAATGCTAAACGCATAATGTTGTAGCAGAAATATATCAGCGGTGTAAGGAAGGAAGAAAAGTAACCTCTGCGAACTGTGGTCAAACTCAAAATGGTTTTGTTTAAAACCTAAACAGTTTTGTTTTAATTACAAATATTGTTGCTGATTTCATTAGGACAATCTTTCTGTCTTCCCTGCCTTTCATCTAGAGTTTCAGAAATGGAAGAAATAAATATATATTCCAGGGAACTGCAGCATTTCTGTGGAGCTTTCTTCACTTTACGCTGAGTTCTGGCTGAGACCTTCACTCTACCTCATTTACACCAGAAAGGACAATATGCTAGAATATAATTTACTGCCCTTTGAACACTGCCAAGCTTTGGATCCAAGATTTTGGTTTAGTCTATGCTAAAAACCAGCTGTGAAATCTAGGTTTGCATCTGGGCTTAAATGTAAATCATCCATAGGGAGAGAGGGGAGAGGGTCATTTCTTCTCAGCATTTTATCTTGGATTTCTTATCCCCCCAGCTGGAACAGCAACCTGCTAGGTGTGATCAAAATCTTGTTTGGAAGTACTCAGATAAGAACAACCTATCAATGTTTATGTTACAGACTTCAGATACGATAAAGTCTATTCTATCTTAACTCTCTAGGGCTTAGTAGAAGCTCTAATGTCTCCCTTACTGATTTTAAGTCCAATCCCTCTGATTTTGCCTCACCAGGCAAAAGTTCAGAGTGCTCCAGGTCAAGCAGTGTAATTGACCTTGGGAACACAATTGCTCCTGAACTGCCTCAGGTCCCTCGAAAGCAGCATTGGCAACGCTCGGGGAGGATGAAGCACCCACGCCTGGGCTCTGACCTTGCACGAGTACTGGGGAGAGCTGCTCCTGCCTTCTCATGTCTAATTTAGTGCAATAGCTCCCCAGAACACACCCACTAAATACAGCCTCTGTAATACAGACATAATATTTTCAGCTTTTTTATATAATAAAAAACTATATACATTTTTAATCACATATGTATTATATTTTTACCCCTTCAAATTTACATATCTGCCCACAGTGGGCATTGAGGAAAGGAGTAATTGGGAATGGTGAGGAATGAAAACCTTTCTTTCAACCTGAGAAGGGGAAAATTCCACCATAAAGGATGGACATAAAGCTTCTCATAGCCAGTGAGCAAAATCTTGTGCCCTGCTTGTCCTTTCAGTCCAGGCACACAGCGCCACCCAGAAACCACTGACCTTGGATAGGGAAGGAATTGAACTCCTCTGAAGTTCTGTTCTCCTTCCTGGCCCAGGACAGACCCCAGCAGCGAGCAGAAGAACTTGCCGACAGCACCACTGAACCCACTCTCTGCAAGTTTGTAATCTTCCCATTTACCTCTTCTGTTTTCAAAAGCCTTCATCAGAAAGGCTTGTTAGCAATTAGTATGAAAATACAAAGATGAAGGCAAGCGGGTTGTTGGTGCGAAGTAGCATTGCTGGCTGCAGCTTATGAGGAGAGATGCAGTGGGGGATTAATTTGTGGTGCTCCATCACTGCGTAGAGGTTAAGCTCAATTACCAAAGCATACAACCACGCAAACAAAACCACATCATGATCGCTCGGTGGGCAAAGCAACTCCAACCCTCCCTCCTGCCGCTACTCCCAGTCACCTGCAGACTCCCAGATCAAAGTGAGGACAGTCTAAAATCTATTGCAACCATTCAGCTATTAACGAGCTGCTTCCCAATTGCACGGTAACAAATAGTTGGATACTACTGATGCAGTAGAACATTTTCAATATTTCTCCCAGGAAAAAAAGGCTGCTACTAAGAGCAGCAAAGGTCCATGAATTTTGTCTGTCTGAGAGCAAGAGGCAGTGCGAGTGTAGTGCATCCAAGAGGGATGAGAAGGAAAAAAAA
>WEIS01059880.1:4436-27997 GCA_013389965.1 Todus mexicanus
GATCAGGGGCACCAAACTTTTTCCGGATGCATCAAAACCAAGTTCAGTAAACAAGAGGAAGGTTTTATGCGTTTCCCACCTGATATAGGGTAGCTTAGGAATTTTTTATTTATTTATTCATAGCTAAGATCCCACAGGTGTTTCCACTACACAGAAATTTCTGTACCTCTTTGATGCCCTCTATCTTCCTAATCTCAGTGATATCCAGGAATAATGACTTTTGTAAGTTAAATATATGTTGTGCAATTGATTTTATCAATTTTAATTTGCTGTCTCTGTTTCACTGAGTGTTCCCCTGGGGTTTTTTGTGCAAGGAAAAATGGTAAGGAAGAGCATCTGATTTATCTTCCCAGTTGTATTAACTAGCTTGGATAGCTCTACCATGTACTTTTTCATTTCCTCTCTAAATGATCCTAAACTTTTCAGTCTCTCTTCATATGGAAGTCATTCCATGCCTCCAATCTTTTTTTATTGTCCATCTTCCTATCTAGTTTTACTGTTTTCTCTCCAGGACAGAGAGACCAGTGGCAAGTGTGCCGTTCCAGGCAGCTGGAGGAATACCATTTATGCCATGACACTGTTGGATACAGTGGTCTCAAACTGTGAATTCCACTTTGCATTGGAGCCTCCATTTTGTACGACCTGCTGAATGTGCTAACCCCGAGCCAAGACCTGGAAACGTGCTCTGGTACAGCCCACTGTCAAGGAAAGGTATTAGACGCTGCCCGAGAAAGTCATTTCGTAGCAGTCTGAACTCAACAACTGCAATTGGCTTTGAACTGTTGGCCCAAGCCAAAGGAAAAATAGATTTCAAACAGAAGGTGCTGGCATGCCTGGTGGATCTGCAGCTTCACAGCCTCTGCACATGGCAAGAAGACATTTTGCTTAGCTGGAGATATTGTTCTCAGCAGTGTCCGTTGCCTATTGCCACACAATGAAATCCTGGTAGAAAAAAACCCAAAAAACCTCTCCTGTTCTGACTGATGGACAGATCTCAGATTCATCAAGAAGCTGTATTTGGGCAGACGGAAAGGGGTAGTCTCCAGATGTTTGTCATGAAGCAAAGTTTTACGGAGACTTTGAGAAGAAAAATTAATGTGGAAATACCGTATGGAAAGAAAGAGTCTCCAGTCTAGCTAGAAATAGTAAGCGGAACAGAGCTACTCTGATTTAAGCAGAAGTTTGATTTGGTATGGGTATGGTGGACACTACTTTGCATGGTGGATACACTGTATTTTATATTTTATCTTTTGTTCATATCAGCTTTTTCTCTGTTGTTTTGTTGTTGTAAGTTTTCAATCATTACTGCACACAAATCTGTCTTCATAGTAAACAAGGTTCTCCCAGACCATCACAGCATTATATCTTGCTTTGGTAACATGGTCCATGTGGCAGGACATTGACTGGCCCCACTCAAAACGCATTTCTACCCTACCCACACACTACTCTTTCTCAGAGGAGACACTGTTTGGAGAGTACTGCCTCGTGAGATGTGGCAGCATTCCGCACCTGGAGTTTTGCCTGGTACTTGCAGTTTCCATTGCTCCCATCCCGTCTCCCCAGGGCATGGAAGGCACCTGTCCAGCTTGACAAGTGCAGAGTACAGCACAGACAGCTATGTTACTGTGATAACAAATCATTCTGGTAATCACAGTCTGGAAATGGGAAAGGGCTCTACATGCAGAAATGGGAGGCCACCATCCACTGAAGGCCTTCTGAAGTTTTGGGACTAACCCTTGAATCTCCGGGTGGAGCATCACCCAGAAGGATTTGAAACTGCCTCAGGTCCACCATGTATCACACTAGGAAAGCATCTTCATGCCTCTCTAGATTCTTGTATACTTAATTCTGAGTCTTTTATTCATATTATTAAACATTTAAAAGACGAAAAAGATTCTCTGAGGTCTCCATAATGTTCCAGACCTGCAACACACACCCCACCTCCATCTTTGTATTGTCCTGCCACATCACCTTAAACCAAGTGCATCACAAAGAACAAGAAAATTGTCAGCTATAAACTTACAGAAGAAGAGGGGACCTCGAGGCTTCATAAAAGTTGAAGCAAAGGGAGAAGTGAAAGAGTGAGTGCTCTGGACACCAGGAAGGGCAAAGGCTTTGAGGCTTGGATGGAGAAGCAGAAGTAAAAAAGGGAAGCGTTTTCCAAACAACAGAGACAAGTGGGAAGAGGAGAGGGAATGGTAATGGGTGCCTTATTCCCTGTAGTGGCAAGCTGTTCTTGGCTCTTGACAGTTCCATACTTTGCACACATTGCAAATAAATATTTCTCTCAGTATATTTTCTTCCTCCGTAGTGAGGCTGGAGAATTGTTTCCAGAACACCTATATTAGTGACTGACTTTGACTGCTTAAGGTTGTTTTACTATTAACTGAACAGTAAGACCTTCCTATTTCACACTAAAAACTAGAGATTGATTTCAAAACACCAGATTTACAAAATTAAAGCAAGTGAGCAACAAGAATAAAAAACAGGGATCATGAATGACAATGTGCATTTGCTTGGACAATTCTCATTACACTATAATTATTTAACATGCCATTGTATAACTTATAGAAGAAGTAAAAGCTCTGTAATGCAAGTCAGAAGTACAGCAGTTTGCCTGTTACTGTATTTGGTGACACACAGAGTGAGATCAGCTTTGCTGCTGCCCTGCCTTGTACCAGGTAGTGTAAAGGAGGAAGGGTTCTGCATCCTCTGGTATGGATGTCATGGTCCTCAAAACATGGTGGAGGAAGGCAATGAGTTCCTGCCCTATACTGACCAGTATAGGGGGACTGAATTTGTTGTAGACCTAAAGTCAATCATGCCTCGTTCTCAGTTACATTAAAGCTACCTTATGAACCCTAGCAGCATAAAAAGGCTCAAAGTATCATTCATAACCTAGCTGAAGGTGTTTACTGTCACTGACCTTAGAGTAAATGAGAATCAGTCCAGTAAGCTCTGTAGATCATTAGGGTTTGTGTAAGAAAACACACATATTTGATTTGACAGCCCTACTATAGCCAAGAAATCGCAAGCAATAATTCTCCCTTAGTAGAAATTAAATAGCTCACACTCATTAGACCAGACAACCGTCATCAGGGGGCAAGGGCCGTAACCACCTAGTCCATAGTAGAGATTTCTAATGTCTGCAATTTCCAGTTACTGGTGAAAACTCATACAGAGTTGCCAGATAACATTTATCACGCACACAGTGAAAAAAATATTAATTCCATGGAGAAAAAAAAAAAAAGAGTCCATATTTTTATGTTAAATCTGATGAGGAGGGCGAATGGGAAATCTCTTTTTTTTTAACTTCTTTAACATGTACAGAGGAGTATAAACCTGTTTGATACACAAAGACTTTGCTTTGACAGTTATGTAGTGAACTAGCACAGACAATAGAAGGATTCAATATATTATTTAAGGTGAATAGATCATTTTATATTTTGAAAGCTAAGCAACATAGCTTTATCATGTGCAGAACAAACCAGAACTTGGCTGCTGTCAGTGCCTTGAGAAATAGACTCCTTCTGGCAATCCTATTCAACAGCACAAGAAATACCTAGCCAACCAAACTGACAAAGCTCTTTCCAGAGAGGTATTGTAGGGAAGGGACAAACAAAGCCTTTCCAAGGTCATCTTTACCCTGAAGAATCCTTCCACTTTCCTCTGTTTGCCCAAACACACAACTGGAGAAAATAAAAAAAAAATAAAAAAACCCAAACCAAACCAAAACACAAAAAACCACACAAAAAAGCAAACACAAAACCAAAACAAAACACAAATCTCATATCAACTCCTTTTGAAACAGATAGGATTTGGATGTTCCTGTTTAACCAAACTATTGTCTTAAGAAACAAGATCTACTGTCATTTTAAGTTCTCGCAGATGCAGTAAACATATTTGGATCCAAATCCCATCATATTATGTATGTGCCTTACTGTGGATCAAATGCATTAGTGTTTTCATAATATGTTTTACACATGAAACAGTGATAACACACCATTTTTGTGCATAGTGTAAGATAAATATATGCCCAGATATGTAAGATAAATATATGCTACAGATAAATATATGCCCAGAAACGAGAAAAACATCTACATCTCTGTGCTCAGAACCAATTCATCATTCATAGACAACCTGATCCTGAGTCAGGATTTTGTATGTAGCAGAACAGCTACCTCACTGAGGTCTGTTCAGAATCAGCACTTGACACAAACTTTTGTGAGAGTGGTGAGACACTGGAACCGGTTGCCTGAGGAAGTTGTGGCTGCACCATCACTGGATGTGTTCAAGACCAGGTTGGATGGAGTTTTGAGCAACCTGGTCTAGTGGGAGGTGTCCCTGCCCATGGCAAAGGAGTTGGAACTAGATGATCTTTAAGGTGCCTTCCAACCCAAACTATTCTATAATTCTACGGTACTTCCACATCAATTGTAAAACTGCAGTTAAATTAAATAGGAGCAGAATAATGCCAAAACTCCAATGAAACCTTGTCACTTCTGCATGAGGTCCAGAACATATTCATTCTGGTGTGGACAGAAATTTGGCCTTACCTGTGTTTGTAAATTCTCTTGCATTCACTTTTTGTGAGTATTTGAACCTGCTGTTTTTGTAGCAAGGAATGTTCACCTAAAATTAATATTGTGGAATATTTGTGCAAAGTCAAGTTGAGACTTGTAATGGAGAGAAATTGCACTGGAAAAAAGATTCTGAATGTTAAATGTACTCATTTAGGGAACACTCTTTGCATCCAGCCAAAACAGCTTGAATATCAAGTATCAATATACACGACCAACTGATTGCGAACAAGCTACAGACCAAGAATTATTCATAGATATTATTCGATGAATCACTCCAAATAAATTTCAATAATGATCAAATGAGAGAAAATTGTGGTCAGATGATGGAAACTTTGTGAACAGAAAAGGGGAGTCGAAACTTCTCGAGTTACTTATCAGAAACAATTTGTTCAGCTCTCCCTGCTACCATGTAGTAACAGAAAAGCTACAGGAAGCATCTGTGGAGCAGATGAAAAAGCAGGTGAAGTCCTTGTCCTGTTCTCCTGCCACAAATCCCATGCAGTCAGAACAACTATGGTAGAAATACAGCCGCTTTTGCACTGCGGGCACAGGGCAATGTACTTCATTGAAAGAAACTACATTTTTCATTTAGGATTTTTTTAAATTTTACTCATAGAAGGATACAAACCATTTTAAAAATACCCAATTCTCTAAGTACCACCTTAAAAAAAAATCTCTTTTAAGGCTGTTATTACAGAATAGCTCAGCTGATTCAGAGGATTCCTTATAGTTTTAAAGAGGCTTAAGGGAGATAAAAATTTGGTCCTTAATAGAATATAAGTAAATGCTACCCAAGCAATTGCTACTCAGGAAAAGAATTGGAATACGTCTGAAACCCAGTAACTTTTGATTGAGTGACTAATATGGAAGATATACGCTCTCTGAAGCTCACATCCAGTTCTTCAAAAGGCTCTGAGTTTCTCACATTTACTTTCACTATATGGTACCTCTTTCCTTCAACTAGCATTCTTGGCTCTGTACAGGGATCTATGCATAAGGAAGAGAGATTGTATCACTGTTGACAATAAAACTGCAATACAAAAATACAGCAAGCACTTTGGTTTACGAGTGCAAATAAAACATTTCACTTGGACACACCAAAGACAGATTTATTTTCACTTGCTTCTATATGAAATGACTCCCTATACCTCCGCATATATTTGCACAAACATGCAGGCAGATTAGAAAAGAAATCATGCTGGTTCTTGGTTGCCCCCAGAACTGCCAGAGAGTTAATGTATGGTCCAAGAAGAGTTTTCTAATGGAATTTTAACCTTTTCTTCCAACAGAGATTCATGGATTCGATTCCTGTCATCGCTGAAGCCAACAACAAAACCATTGTTTATTTCTGTGGGAAAAGGATCAGGTCCCTGATTTGCAATTTTGGCTTTTTTCAGAATCATGTATTTTTTTATTAAAAGGAAATAAATCCCTATCTGCATTTAATCACACAACTAGCATGAAAATGAACTCAATGAATAAAAATGTCAGGAGTGGGAAACGATAGGGTTCTCTCTTAGCCAAGTTTTCTGTCTAAAATTAGCCTGCCTTTCTGGATTTACTGCTGTTATTAAGTGAATGTCCTTTTGACAATAAAGCAGTGCTTCTTGGATTTAGACAGTGTTGTGAAGAATATGATAAAGTGCTCTGTGATGTACGACTTTGATTGACTCAGGGGATCTTACTGTTTCGATGCTGTGGTCTGTTCTTTGTTTGCTAGATGAAGACTTTCTGTTCATTTAATACTCAGCTCAGGACCAGAATTTGGAGAAGGATGTGTGTAAAGATGTAGAGTACCTTGTTTCTGCCATGCTAACATGATGAATTATACTGTATTAAGGAAGTGTTGACACATGTGGGAATAGGCTCTTGACATGCTTGCCAGTAATTAAGGCACATTGTATGTAAAGTCACTAAAAAAAGTTGGAGGCTTATTCTTTGTTATAGCGATAGTTTGCCAAGTGGTGTTATTCATAGTCTTGATGGAAAATACTTGTATCTTCAAAATTGCTGCGGTTCACACAATAATGAAGGCAACAGACAGAGATTCATTAGTATGAAAATTTTTAATGTTTCCAATAGCCGGATAGGTCATCGTTTTCTTGATGGAGAGGAAAAAGTGTGCTAAGACCAGAGCCTTGCTGATAAATCACCTGAGCTCTACCAATGTGGTCACAGAGCTTGACGAGCTATTACTCAAGTGCAAAGGACTCTGCATTCCCTGCAAAAGTGCCCTGAGACATGCTTTCCACCTGCACCTCCTCACACTCAGGGCCATGAATTCTATGCCTCCATCTCCTTGCCAGAGTGCCAAGGGCAGCCTCCACGCCTGGAGGAGCGAGTCAATGGGTGCCTCACATGAGGCCAGAACTGCCTATGCTGGTCTCCCCATGGACCACAAGGGCTCAGCCTCAGAGCACAGATCCCATTCCCACTGCAGGATGCCCCTCTCCTAGTCCCAGGACATCACCCGTCCATCTCCATGGACTCCACACTGCTCTGGGGCCTAAATTTCCGAAAGTTTTTATACCAGTACAGTAATTGTATTATCCCATTATATTCAGATACCTTGTGCAGTGCATGGATCAAACTACCAATGTGATGCATTACATTATCCTGTTACCCTCTGCCTCTTCTGGAGAACTTTGTCTACTTCTCCATGCTTCAGACAGATGAACCTGCCCCTTTCCTACTGATAACCCAGGCACTGGTGCTGCTGACATGAGCCTCTCACGTGGTCCAAAAAAGATTTAAACCTCTCCTTGGCTTTGTTCCAATCATCAGTGAGAGGTGTGTACCTCTCCATCACTTCGAGGGACAGGGTCCAGCAGGGAAATTAGCACCATACCAGTTTCCTTAGCTTCCCCTAGAGAGTCTGCTGAGCTCATTGTAATACAGACCGGCCCTATCCTCCCTTTCTTGCTTTAGGATATTTTGCTTCCTTTCCTTCTGAATAATTTTCTTGAAGACTGAAAAGAAATCATGAGACATTTCAGCCAACTCCCTGCTAAATCCTAAGATATGCCATATTTAGATAGTTTTTCAGTGTGTAATGCATGCGTTTAGCAGAAAGGTTTTACTCAGGGAGTTGGCGATTAGCATTTAGTAAATGCTGAAAAATTTGAACTGCAGGGAGAATTTCATATTTCAAAATTACAGTGCACGACTGAAGGACAGACATTAAAGAGATGTAAGAGAGTTCATAGGCTGCCAGTTACTCAAACATTTAGTATGAATAAATGCGTATCTGTAAATGTAAAATTTCTCAAGAAGATTGTGTACAAGTGTAACTGCTAAATAGATCTTGCCATACTTAACAAGTCAAACGGCACCAATATTGATTACAAAAAGCTCAGGGGAGTACAGTGTAGAGTAGGTGTCACAGGCTTGCCTGTGGAGGCACGGTTCAACTTCCAGAAAAATGTGACATTCTGTGATTCAAAGGCATCCTCAGATGCTGAGGGTAACTCCATTCACTTATGAAATAACTGGTACTTTCACATAAGACACAACTGAGCAATTAATCTCTCATAAAGTGAAATTAAACTGAAAATTATTTCACAGGAGCTTTTTAACCCGTCTTTTTTATTATTGTTTATCTTTCTCCTTCTTTCTTTTTTGTTCTTCCTCTCTTTCTTTCTTTCTTTCTTTCTCTCTTTCTTTCTCTCTCTCTTTCTCTTTCTTTCTTACTTCCTTTCTCTTTCTTCCTTTCTCTTTCTTTCTTTCTTTCTTTCTCTCTTTATTTCTCTCCCTCTTTCTGTCTGTTTTTCTTTCTCTTTCCTTTTCCACCTTCTGGTATGCACATCAGTATCAGAACTTTCCCCAGAAGATTTCTCTTCAGTTCTGTGCTTAGACACAGATCCCAATACCTATCAATTTATCCAAAACATTTAGTTCAATGAATTGCATTATTTACACTGCCAAGTTCTTTTATATCTTTCCATTGGCCAGCATAGCCTCCATATAGTATACCAGCCAAATATATAAATTCTACATATGTTTCTACTAGAGCAACTGGACTCACAATTAAGTCCAATTAGTTTTTGTGCTCAAGAATTTAATCACATCTATCAAAACACATTCAGTAAATCAGTTTTATTTCTTTCCTTTTTTTTTCCTACCTCACTAGCAATTTACTTTGACATTCAGCTCCTGGGAGTACAAGAACTTTCTAGCTCTTTTAGGAAACTATAAAGAGAAAAGGATGGAGAATAAAATAAAATCCCAAATGATGCAACAGAAGTAGGTAGGGAATGATTCTGCTGCTTCTCTCAGTACCAAGTCCAACGGGCACCCATTAAACCATGAGGCAACCAGTTCAAGACAAATGAAGATGTAGTTTTTCTTGCAGTACAGGCCAAGTCCCTTAACAGATTGCCAAAGAGGTTTGTGGAAGGCAAAGGTATAAAAGTGGTCAAAAAGGGATTATCCAGATTAGTGGAGAATAGGCCATTAGTGGCTATAAAAATGATGGCTTAGCTGCAACCTGAGACAGACTGAGGGAAGGGTAGAAGGGTAAGCATCCCTCCAGCCTGCCCTGCTCTCTCCTCTTCCCACTCAAACGCTGCTTACTCTTATTCAAAAAACTATTAGGTTACAGGGACTTTTGGTCTGACCCAACCAGTCTGGCAGTCATAACTGCCTTGTATTTTCAGCATAAAGGTGTTATTTTGGGTAGCAAGTTGCACAAAGATGCTAGACTTAAAAAAAATTTAAAAAATAAAAAAATAATGAAACATAATATAGACTGTTACGTTGTGGAAAGGTTGAAGATGTACTCTCATCTACAGCTCTGGAGTCCTTTTTGATCCTATTTAACAAGACATAGAAGACATTTAAAAGGTTCCAAATGCTGCAATGAAAATGATTCAAAGAATTAATAGCGTGGAAGGGAATTTCTACAGGAGATGTAAGTAAAAAAAAAAAAAAAGAAGAAAAGAATAAACAGGACCATTTATTTTACAATGGGCAAAGGAAAACATATGTTAGAGATATATAAAAACGGTGTGCGTGGAAGTCCAAGAGTACATTTCTATCCATACACTTCTAAAATAAGAAAAAAGGCACTCGAAACACAATGCAAGAAGTGAAATAAGACAGATTTGTCTGCAATTCCCAAATACCTTTTGAAGACTACTGCTAGCACATAGCTTTGAAATAAATATATCCATAACAAACAGATTTAACTGTTTTCTTAGGGAAGAGGTTTTTCTGTTTTGTTTGCTCTTAAAGAGTTTCAGCCCTGTTTTCAGTTGAAAAAAAATCAGTGCAATTGACATCTTTCATTTTTCAAACTGAATTTTGAAATATGTTTTTAAGCCATAATTTTTTAATAGTCAGAATGAGAGTTAAGGAAGGATCTTATTTCCTCTCAGCTAGCACTGTTTTTTGTATGCTTTTTTTGTTTGTTTGTTCAGTATTGGGCTGTTCAATTTTTTATGGGAAAAATATTTTTCTCAAAATGAGCTAAACACAAGAATATCAACAATGTTGTAATTCAACTTTAAAAAATACTACTTTTATTTTCACAAAAATGGAAAGTAAAAGAAAAAAAAAGCAACAAATGGGGGTGATAAATGAGGGGTTTCTTCATAACACAATTTCTCTTTTGGAAATTTCTATCAAAGTAAATGCTTTGAATTGGTTTTAGTCCATAAGTTTCGAAAAGAGATTAGAGACAGATGGAACAGTAGGACCATGCACATTGAGAAGTGGTTATGCAGAAGGGAAGAGATATAAATAGGTATGGTTTTGTTTATCAGCCATCCTTTAGTTATTGGTTTAACATAATCTTAGGGAATAAGCAGGTAAGCATAGAAAACTGAGTTATGAGTAACCTCCGAATAAATGTTGCAGCTGCTGTGAGTGATGTTGGGATATTGGTATTGATGAGTTATTAATAAAATGCCACACAGAAGTACCTACATTTCTTCCAGCTATTTATGCCTAGGTTTGAGTTTGATCCTGTAATCCTTATTCAAGTGAATTAACAATGTCCAACAAACAAAGAGATGCTGTTTGATCATCTCCTGATGCTCATACTTGGACTTTATTGGGTCAAAACTTTAACTGAAGGTAGCAAGAGTTTTGGCTGAGTAAAATCCAAGTGAGGACTTCCAGGTCTGTCCCAGAGGGACTGCTCTCAGGAGTAAGGGTTGAATTGTTATACCACAAAATACCATCTGCAGTTACGTTAACTAGGATAAAGTTTCAAGGGGTATCCAATCCCAATGCCTCAATGTAAAGCTAATCACCAGCTGGACTACAGAGCAAATTTCCCCTCTGGTATAATATCACACAATTATATGCATTATGAGGGTTTAAAATCTGGCATTGGCTGTGCTATTGTTGGAACTAGGATAACCACTCCAGTTCCAACAAGAGGCCATTCATCTGCACTAATTTGTAGGTTAGGGAAGTTTTTAAAATAGGAAGTCTTTTCTTATGCAAATAAGGACAGGGTAAGAAACCAGGAGCCTGCAGGCAAGGATCTGAGGCATCACCAGATCACAGAGAAAGAGCATCATCAGGACCATGCACCGGGTAATCTTCAAAATTAGGCTTTCATGGCACCCTAGTGTAATCAAAACCTTTAGGCTATGCCTCTGCAGAGAGGTGAGTTTAACTTAAATTTTGTATCCAGCCTCTAAAATATTGCTAACAACCCTCCAGTCCAAAGGATTGGAAAGAAGAAATAAAAATAGAGAATTAATCTTAATAAATCATTATCCTTAACAACTGTTTTCCCATTCACAAATCATAGTATTTGAAGTATTCAGCAAACTCTTTGTGCAAACAATGAGCACTTTTGATCCATGATTCCCATTTGTTTCAGAGCTGTGCATTGGACGTGTAACTACATGGCATAGGTTTTTTTCTATGGGTTGTCCACCACAGCCTAAGGCTACCCTGGAGAAAAGGAGATTTCTCTTTACCATATTGCTGAAAGCTGTATCTCTTCTTGAAATCGGAGAATCTCTTCACTGACTAGGAAGCTGGCTCCTTTCACTCCTTCAATTTTTAATTTTCCAGTGGAGGAGTCATTCCCCTGTAGACATCTTGCATATATTGTCCGTTTTATATGATATTTCTGCTCTTAGTCATGTCTTACACACTCTCTTGGAACCTCTGGGTACTGAGAAATTACCATTTCGCTACATCATCAATAGCCTTTGAGAACATCCTGCAAGACTGGTATGAAGAGGCAGGATGATCAGCCTAACCTCCTGTACTTCCAGTCTGAGTCGTTACCCTCACACACTTTCTGTATGCACAAACAAGATCAAGAAGTGTTTTAATAATACTCATGTATGGGTTTCCCATAGCTGCTTGGAAGGAGCTGCGTACAGAACCCAGAGAAACCACTACAAGTGGAAGATGCTCAGCACCTTGTGGTCCTCTAGACTATGACCCCAAAACTTCAGCTTCATATCACCTGAGTGTAAACCTTTTAAAAAAGACCTTATTTAGTAGACCTTATTTATTAATTTTAAAATCAGCAGCAGCCTGATTTCTCATGGGAAATTCTGATATTTCATATAGGTAAATAGGAAGATAGCGCCAAACTTTCTTGCAAGAAGAGGAGTCTGGACTCTAGATGCAATTTCACATCTTTCTCATGGCTGTGATTTACAAGGGAGTATGACTGTGAGATTGTAGCATACTAGTCACACTTCGAGCTCCAGCTTCAACACTGGGAAATCTTTCTGTATCTTCTTTTTCTACCTACTTAAGAAGAACAATCAACCTTCTAGAGTAAAATTTAAATACAATGAAAAATGTTTTGACAAGTGCAAAGAATAATAGGTCCAGCCTTTAGTATCCAAGAATCAAAGCACCAAGTATGTATTCCTAGTTTATATCACTATGGGTATAAACACATCAGATGTTATAAACACAATTCCTGTAAGTGTAAAACAATACCCAGGGTAGACAAAATAAGATAAGGTCTTTCCTAATCATGCAGAATAGGTCTGGTTTGCAGTTGGGTGGAAAATGGTGTATTGATGGATACATTAGATAATATTACAGTTCTAATTCAATACTTTGTATTCCCAAGCTCAGCAGGGTGTTTTTAGACTGCAACTACAAAGGTTAACCAATCTACAGAACTCTTCTGATGTAGTACAGTTCTGCTAATATCCAAGTTCAGCACAGAACATCATAACAGAAAATGGATCTACTACAATGATAGTCTAGCACATACTAAACATACTAAAAACTGAAGAGTCCCTGGAGTCACTCAATGGAGAGTGCCCAGTGGGGATATTCTAAAAGAGGCCTACTTGGATTTACTTTCATTATTTAATATGGTTATCTGTGATCCATTATAAAAAATCTACACCCATTCCTTCCAAAGTCTGTAGATGACACAAAAATTATGGAGTGATAAATAATGAGAAAAGCAGATCCGTTCCACAAGCAATCTGGTTTGTATGGTAACCTAAGCTCACTAGGAAAAAAAAATAAATATTGTATAGTTAAGTACAATTCTGAGTATCCCAGATAGTTCAAACACTGAAGATGTGGACTATATTAAACAGAGACTTAGAAAAGGACTTAGGGGTCATGGCTGATAACCAGATGAGCTGCACAAGAGTTTCCCCTACAATACACTGACAAAGAGAGAAAATGTGGTCTTGGTATGTGCAAGCAGAGGACTATAAAGCACAAGGATGGAAAGGCAGATGCTCACTGTTCCTTGGAATATTAATAGTAGAAGTAGAACAGGTCCAGCTCCATGGTTCATATTTTTAAAAATACTATTGGCAATCTGGAAAGAGTTCAAGAAAGAATTACAAATATACTTGCAATTGGCAAAAACTCTTAGTGAGATACTAAAAAAAATCTCAATTCATTTAATTTTTTCAATAGCAGAATAAATGGTGATTTGTCTGTGGTTTATAGCAGAGCTGGCTGGGTATTCTGTCTCAACAATAGAAAATGAAATTTCCACACAAATTTCTATAAAGAAAAAATAATGTTAATTTTCCTTCAGCACAATCAAAATGAAATAGTTCACTGTAAGTCACTCCACCTCAATTCATTCTATTCAAGGAAACTTTAAACTTCACCTTCTTGTGAACACATTTATCTGCGGTGTAGGTACCTGTTTTCTCCTACAGTCCAGCCACAGGGTAATTTGTCACTTAATTCAGAGCTGTATATAGCATTACAGGAGCTGTAGTCCAGCCAAGAAGACTCTGCCTAAGTTGAATAAGGATAGCATTTGTTCAGGCTGTAATTCCCAAGAGTGATGCAGCATTATGGGAAAATATTTGGTTTTAATATCGAACTGACACAAAAGAAAGCCCTGGTCAATTAATTTAGTAAATTCAAACAAGGGTCCTACCTTAAAGAAAATTAAAATTTTGTTTAGATTTGTTTATTTGCATGTATGTTTACATTCTGTGTTTTCTTTATCCTAACAAGACAGGGTTTTGGTGTAATTTGTCATGAAAACAAATGTTGACAAGTTGCATCTGCTCACTGTGTGAAAATTCCAAATTTTGTTCGGTCTTAGCTTGCAAGTAGCTGTATTATATTTCTGATACCAGGGGGATCTCTGAATTAGCAGACAGAGAAACGGCATCCAGTAGGTGGAATCTGACACTAGATTAATCCAAACTAGATAAATGCCAAGATTTTAACAAGGGAGGGAATTAAACACTGCAGCAATTTATCTAGGAATGGGATAGATTCTCTACCATGTGTGGTATTTAAAGATGGGCTATCTCCCTGTCTGTTCTAGCTGGTGATTCAATCCCACAGGCTGTGTTGTAACAGATAATAGCAAAAATCCCTCCAGCCATAACATCTGAAAATTCAGGAAGAAGCATTGCAGGGAGAGAAACTGCTAGACACCCTCTATCTTCAGCACCAGATAATAGGGATGGTTACGCTACCCCATTGAATACCTTCCCTTGTCCATCCATAATACAGCTTCAGTGTAACTAAACCTTGCATAGAAATACCCTATAATCGGTCTGTGGTTTGAGCCTGACTTAAATCTAACCATTGTAACTGGTACTCTCCACCTCATGCTCAAGGAGTCTTTTCCTTGCTTTCTTATTTTTCTGATGTTCAGTTCTCCCACAAACAAGCTTTCAAATGGCCTATTCTAGCTCCCGGACTGAAGGAGGTCATTTAAAGCCTGATGAGAATATTTTTAAATAATAGGTTTAATTAGTTTAGAAGCATTACACGGGAACGATGTATGATCACTTGGAAAAAAAAATGGAAGTGAACATAATTCTGACACCATCACTCACCTCCAACAATGACACGCTACAAGCTGACTCCTGTTTTCTGAGGGATGCCGACACAACAGGCAGAGATGGCAGTCTGCAATAAAAAGAGTGGGATATTCTAAGCTGAAGCTAATCCATCCAGAGAACAGTAAAACTTCTTTCAGCAACAAAATAGGCCTTCTTAAGGTTAGTAACTAGTAGACTTTGTCGACCGACAACAGCCCGCTGAACACAAAGAAAGTGGGACTTTTCCTTTTCCTTTGCTACAGCTCAATAGTGTTGTTTTAGGCTGATGGTCAAACTGTTTACAAGAAAAAACCTCTCTTGCAAAGAGAATCTTTCCTTGTGCGACATATTGCAATATGCCAACTGAAATGACTCTGCACTATGGGATAGCCTTGCACATGACAGTGTTGGAGCTGCGTGTGCAGCGATACGGCAGGGGTTAGTTAAGGTTTCCAAATACATTGCATTCAAGAAGGACCGGCCTCACTGTAGGTTTTCCCTCCATTACTACCAAATGACGAAACACTAAAAGCTCAGCAGTGCACAGCACCATTAAGCTGACTGATGGCAAAACGACGTCAGAAAATACGGTTCTGTAAATCTTTCCCTCCATATGTAAAAATAGCTCTTATATTTCTCTGACCCCTCCACATACACATATCCCATAATTTCCCAGGAAGCCCAAACAAATTGCATTACATTTGAAGCACTACCTCACAAAACAAAGCCCTGAACATCTATTATTCAAATACTTGAGCAACTTTCATTATGAATTCTCACAACTAATTTCTCCCTTTTTGAAGCGCGGTAGGAAAATAACAGTCTCCAGCTTTAAAGATGTGCAAACAAAGGGAAAAAAAGAGGCTGATGTCACCAGGGGTTTGGAGACAGAGCCTGTGTGAGATGCAGCAAGAGGCGAGGGCTCACGTATCTGGGAAAAATTCTCCCAAACGTCCATGGGAGCTCTTCACCCACAGCTGAGGAAACAATGAAAACTCAAAATTTCCCGGCTCTGGTCTCACTCTGTGCTCAGCCCAGGCTGCTCTAAAATTAGACCTGTTTTACAGACTCGATTTCAACTGTCACAGGAAGCGCAGGCAGCGCGCGCCAGTCTTGCGAGATTATTTTTGGTAATAGCTGGGAGGCGCTCCCAGGCTGGGGGCAGCCCTGTGCCCCAGCACACACACGGTGGTCAGTCTCTGTGCGGACATGCTCACCATCTGCGATGAGCAAGGGTGGAGCAGCACAAATATTGTTATTATTAGCCCTCGCAGAGGATTTTTTTCATACAAGCTGTTTGTTTGGTAAATCTGGAATGGCCAGCAGAAACATACCACCGTCAATGATGGTCTTGTTGCAAAGACTTCCTCAAGGCCACTGTGGTGTTTCTAGGAGTAAAAGACTCTCCTGGAGAAACCACAACCTACTCTTGGGCCTGCAGGAAGGTGGAAGATGAGGCCTATTTTCCTGCATGACCTGACCCCCAGCTTAGCTTTGGGCAGTTTTGATTAATACAAGCAGTGCTCAAATGAGCTTGCAAGCCTAACAAGCCAAAGGAAAGATGTTTGGATATGAAGCTTTGAGTCATCCCTTGCTTATGCTCCTGCCCCAGGGTGTACACTGGTGTGAACCTCGCAAAGTCTGGGTGGACCCCATTGCCAGCACTATCTATGCTGCCAGGACATCCCCTATACTGCCCAGGGCCTAGATATACCCCATGAGAATGCAAGAAAGGAGGGGGCAGACACATATCAGTGTTGTAGGGCACCCTCTTTCACTTTCGTGTCTCCTAAGATTTAGCCTGCTCATCCACCATTAGCATTTCCTCCTGATCTCTTGATACTTGATGCATAAGGAGTAGCTCTGGTAGGAAGGGGGGACCCCATGCTGCTGGAGGAAAACAGAAGAACATTTTGCACCACACTGTATGGGGGGTCTCCACGAAGTATGAAATTTCTCTAAGGTACAGTCCCTCTCCCTGAATAAACTGGCTCCACATTGCTTTTAATGAGGGATTGTAGCAAAAAAAACATATAGAGCTTCCCCATGAAACAGGTTGTCATCACACTAAGAAATTAACTTTTTCATAGAATCATAGAATGGTTTAGATTGGAAGGGACCTTTAAAAGTCATCTAGTCCAAACCCTCAGCTGTGATGAGGGACATCCTCAACTAGAGCTGGTTGCTCAGAGCCCCATCAAGCCTGACCTTGAATGTCTTCAGGGATGGGTCTTCCACCACCGCCCTGGACAGCCTGTTCCAGTGTTCCACCACCCTCATAGTAAAAACTTCTTACTAATGTCCAATCTAAGCCTACCTTTCTATAGTTTGAAACTATTGCCTCTCATCCTATTGCTACATGTCCTAGTAAAGAGGTCCTCCCCAGTTTTCTTGAAGGCCCTCTTCAAGTACTGCAAGGCCTCTATAAGGTCTCCCCCGAGCCTTTTCTTCTCCAGGCTGAATAGTCCCAGCTTCCTCAGCCTGTGCTTGTAGGAGAGGTGTTACAGCCCTCTGATCATTTTTTGTGGTCCTCCTCTGGACCTGCTCAATCAGGTTCATATCCCTCTTGTGCTGTGGGCTGGACACAGTGCTCCCAGTGCGGTCTCACGAGAGCAGAATGGCAGAATTACCTCTCTTGATCTGCTGGCCACACTCTTTTTGAAGCAACCCAGGATGTGACTGGCCTTCTGGGCTACTAGTGCACATTGTTGGCTCATGTCCAACCTCTTGTCTACCAGAGCCCCCAAGTCCTTTTCCACAGGGCTTCTTTCCACCACCTCATCTACCAGTCTGTATTGGTGATGAGGACTGCTCCGACCCAGGTGCAGGACCCTCCACCTGCTCTTGTTGAACCTCATGAGGTTCACATAGGTCAATTTCTCGAGCTTTTCTAAGTCCTTCTGAATCACATCCCATCTCTCTGCCATATTGACTGCACCATTCAGCTTGGTGTAATCTTCAGACTTGCTGAGGGTGCCTTCAATCCCACTGTCTATATCATTGATGAAGATATTAAGCAAAACTAGTTCCAGTATGGACCCCTGAGGGACACCACTCGTCACTGAGTGGTTTTTTTCTGCAGTGCTGTTAGTAACATATAACATTGATGATCCCAAGTGTGAAAATTGGAACTTTACTGAGGCTTACAGTGAAGGACCAGTTCAGCCTCAGGTCCTCAGAAGCAGCATGCAGAATCCCCCGGTTCCCAGCCCCTTGCTTTAGAAATATTGGTTTAACTGCTAAGCCAGAGCCCAGGCACAGAACATCAAAACAATCCCTCCAAGTATTCAATAAACAATGACAGTCCCCAAAATAGCTTTCTAGTTTTCTTATAACGTACTTCCATGCATCAACTTATGTGACCTTGGACTGGTATCATTTCTCACTTGGGAATTTGTTGCTGTGGCTCTTGAAGTATGAAGAATGAAGTGCTGGACTCTTACACTCCTTCATTTCCTCCTTTCATTTATTTTGGATTTGATGGGGAAAACATATGACTGGATATGCCATTACAGTCAGACAATCTGATAATCACTGGTTGATAGGACAGTGACTCGAAAAACTCTGTCTGTAGCCAGTTCATTCTCTTCTTGTAACGTCATGAGACTGCAGGGGTCAAGGGTAAAGGCACTGCTTTTTTTTTTTTTTCTTTCCAGAAATGCTACAGCCTATGTCCACCATCTTCAAGACTTTTGAAACAGGGTTTATGGAGCATGTCAGGTTTTACTTATTTAGAAACACTACTCAAAAACTCTTTTCAAAGACCTACTCAGCAGGCAGTTTCTGTGGATTTGGAGTGTTCATCCTGATGGTCCTTATTGATCTTAAACAGATGCTGGTTTTCACAAAGCAGTTGCATGTTTTCCCAGGATGCAAAGAGGGTATCTCGAAAGTCCCACTGTCATCTCTCCTGTAGGAAAGGCAAAGTCAACTATCAGCCACATTCCACTTTTGCAATGAGGACCTGCCTCTTGGCAGAGATGCTTTATGGACACTGAGTCATGGAAGTGAATGGCCATGGAGGAGGTACAGGAGCCTGTTTTCTCGTGTGCTTCCTCACCGTTACTGCTTTCCAGGCTTCCTGTTGTTCTCTTGGTTTCTTTTTTGCTTTTCACTGGTGGATCACGTTAGCTATCATTTAGTTCAGCTGAGGAACAGAGAGGAGACAAAAGGTTTAAGATAGCCACTCTTCTGCACTGGCAGAGAACAGAAACCCACCAAACAATGCAGTACCTGAGCACTGGAGGGGCAAAAGAAATGAAGCTCTGCCAGAACAGCCTTGCTCTCTTCCTAACTGGTTTTTCAGCACTTAGCAGTGCTTCAGGGAGGACAGACATGGGCTGCACAGCAGCTACCTGATGAAAGCACCTGCTACTTCTATGAAAGCCAACATTCACTGCCTGTGGTGTCCCTGGGGCTCCGGATCCCAAGGCACAGGTTTACTGCAGGAGCTGTGAAGGACAGCCTCGGGCTTCACAGCAGGAAAAAAATACAAGGGATCAAGTGTATAGTGACACCTCGTAAAGTATCCCTTCAAACCACATGTGGATTTACAGGAGGGAAGTGAGTGACCCTTGAGGGGCTTTCACTTGCCTATTAGTACTGGCCAGTGTAGGGTGCGTGCCCAGACCCTGGGTTACAATTGGCTATGCAACCCTATGACTTCTTTCAAGCACAGATATGCAGCTGTGCACACACCTTCAGGCTGCAGCAGGGCTAGGAGGGACATGGCTGCTGCACCATGCTGGGCAGTAGCACCCTCCAATTTCCTTTCCACTAAGTTCCTTAACAATTCTGTCCTGATCCAGGAAGATGTGGGATCATCCTGGGAGAAGACTTGGGACAGTATATTGACAGACAGGGCTGTCCTCAGCCCTCATCTCCCTGAGGTAAACGTGGGGCTGGGAAGCAGGCACATTTCTTTTAAGAAAAAAAGCCTTCAATAAGCCTGGAAACAGGTAAGGGCAGAAGGCACAGAAAGAAGAAGGAAAAAAAAAATAAGGCAAGAAAAAGTAAGAGTAGAGTGGAAGAAAAGGAGCAGGAAAAAGTGTAGGGCTGGAGGGGGAAGCTTCTTTCCAGAGACAGGGCAAGGTAAGCAAAGTGGTTTCTCTGGATCATACGGTGATACACATGAAGGAGAATCACAGAATCACAGAATCACAGAATCACAGAATGTTAGGGGTTGGAAGGGACCTCGAAAGGTCATCTAGGCCAACCGCCCTGCCAGAGCAGAATCACCAAGATTAGGTCACAGACAAACATATCCAAGTGGGTTTTGAATGTCTCCAGAGAAGGAGACTCATAAAGAAATATAAAGAAAAGAGAAAAGTAATGGAAGGAGGGAAAACAGGAGATGGGGAGAGGTAGAGGAGAAGAAGGGATCTGAATAAGGGAGGAAAAAAATAATATCAGAGAAAAGAAATTCAGGGCGGGGGAGGAAAACTATGTACTGGAGGAGCTGAGTAGGGGAGCAGAGCGGGAGGAAATAAGCATCCAAAAGAAGAGAGATAAAAGCAGAATAGTCCCAAAGGAAATGAACTGGGCACTCTGAAACAGTGTCAGACACAAATAAATCAGACAGGAACATTTGGACACTTGGAAAAAAATGGGAGGAAAAATACAGTGTGAAATACAATAGCAGGAAAAAAGTGGGGTGATGGCAAGGGAAAAGAGGGGAAAACAACAAAGAGAGAGAAAAAGAGGGAGTGAGCCAGATAGTCCAAGGAGTCCCGACATATTTACATGCACACTTTGAGGTGTTTGCTCTAATGAGCAGTTAGGGCAGCAAAGAAGTACAGAGTAATGCAATCACATCATTTATATGTGCAAGTGGGGATTTTGCAAGCCAGAAGATATATGCACACAATAATTGTGGGTGAAAGTTGGGAGGCCAATAATTACAGCAGTAAATCATAATCCTCTTAATACATTATCAGTTTGATACTCAAGCAATAAATGTGTACGCATATGGTTTTTGTGCTTAAGAAGCAGCAGGAAACTTGACTACTAAAACAAAGGGACGGGACAAGCTCAATTCTCTCTCTTTAGTGTGAGAAAGTGTAAAGAAATCCATTCCTTCTCTTTCTCCCCCTCTCTGTGATGTCCATCATTACTAGAGTTGGCTGGGAGCTTCACAGTGAAGTTATTTTCTAATGGGAATGCACTTACTACAAAATTGAAATTTTCCACAGGAAGATTTTGATTTTGCTATAGAGAAAACTCCTGTGAGAAAAATTTGAACCAAGTGTTTCATTTTGGGTATCTTCAACTCAAGCCAGAATTTTAAAAAATCTATATGAACCTTTTTATTGCATTACTGTTAGTGGAACCTGGACATTTCCAGTTGGGAACAAAGCATTTTTGAAATTCAGCAAGTTTATTCTAAGTTTTGTTACAGTCATTGTATCTGTAGCTTTGTAGTGGGAAACACACCTCTGTGTGTGTGTGTCTATGTGTGCATATGCATGTCCCTATATGCAAACAAACAAGTGAATAAAATTGGGGGAAATAAAGAGAATAAACAGACAGCCAGAGTTTATTCTAATCTTGAGAAGATTGCAAATAAAAGCCATTGTGTAAGCGCTCTACAAGGCCATGTGTATACTTTTCTTTTTTTAACAGATTTGGTGATCCTGTGGCAAGGAGGGAGAGGAGAGTGTTGTTAAGCAGTAATTTAGAGCATGTCTTTAATAAGAAACACCAATCTATGTTCTGAAATGATAAAGGGTAGGAAATCTATCATAACCTTTAGCAAGAAGTTCCAGTGATTAATTGTCTTCTTGTTCAGAAATACACCACTTGCTTCTCATCTGAGGTTGCCCAGTTTCATCTTCCGGAAGTTGAACCTTATCACATCCTTTGTCTGCCAGAGCAAAAGAGCGAGCTGTGATAAAACTTCTGTTCCCCATGTACATATTTATAGATTGTGATCAAGTCACCTCTTAATCTTCACTTTGTTGGATAAACAGAGACTGCTTCTCAGGTCTATCACAATAAGACATGTTTTCCAGACCTTTCATCATTCCATGGCTTTTCTCTCTGAACCCTCTCCAATTTCTCTAGCACCCTGATTCAACTGTGGAAATTAGCACTAAGAACAACATCCCACAGTGGTGCCAAAGGCAGATGTAGCCTCCCACTTCCTATTTACCGACCTCAGAACCAGCTCTTTGGAGGACAGCATCCCCCAGCAGCTGCTGCTTGACACACACAACACCTCAGTCCCACCTTCTTGGATTCAACAGTCACATCCAGCAAACACTTGTGTTTGGTGCAATAGGGAGGATTAAATGTCAGTTGTGGTGTCCTTTCCCCAATCTAATCTACTGCATATGGGTGCAGGTCACCCACTCAGCTTTGATTTGTGAGAATTGGATTCCTGCTGGGCAAAAGCTGTTGGGAAGCTTCTCTGCAGCATTCACCATGTGCATCCCAGATGCTGCTGAAGGCATTAGGCTCTGCACTATCAACTGATTTTCAGTCTGGGGGACCCAACTAAATCTGATTTGACATCAAACACTGTGCCACATGTAGAGGTCCCAGTGTGAGCTGTTTTAATCTGCTAGTCCACTCCTATTTGGTCAAATCTTTTGATAATGAGGACATGGCTCGTGATTCCTGGAATCTTACTGAAATCCTACTAAAAAAACATATTCCACTTTTGCTCAAATTCATCTTCTTAAGTAATCCAGAAGATTCTCTATTCATGTCTATATTTTTCACTCTGCTGACTTTTTTTCTCCTGCATGACTTCTTAGGAACAATTATATGTAATCTGCAAGTCAAAGCTCTTGAATAGCAGAAGGCCAGCTATCACTTGTTTGAAGACTCCACTCAAAACAGCAAGTATATAGTAAATTTGCACCAACAATTGCATTTTCAGACCAATCAGTGTTCCGGCATTTAACTTACTTTCAGTGTGACATGCCACATGAGTTTCTATTAGTTTGGTATCTCACAGAATTGTGGAATCATAGAATCATACCAGGTTGAAAGGGACCTCAAGGATCACATGTTTCAACTTTCTTGGCAAAAGCATCATCTAGACAAGATGACCCATCACCCAGCCTAGATAAATCTTAGTTTCCAATATTGGGGAAACCACCACTTCTCTGAGATTATTTCAGTGGCTGACTGTTCTCATTGTGAAAAATGTTCCTCTTGTGTCTAATCAGAACCTTCTCAGTCATCTTTTCCACATCACTCCTTGTAAATAGGAGTGTTGAGGCCTTCTTCCACCCCTTCCATAAATCCTTTGGTCTATGAGTAGATCATCCCTTAGTCTACAATCCCACCACTGGTGTGGTGTGGGTCCTCCTTGATAAATAGGACAAAAGGAGAGCACAGCTAGTGTACAGGTTGACCCAGGGATAGTTCGATATAACCAGGAATGTAGATGGCCATCAGAATATGCCCATACTAGTTAGGATGTGTATAGACCAAAGATGCTTGGCAAGAATCTGTTATAGTAGTAGGGAAATGACAATAGCTTTCCTTACTACACAGAGACTATTAGGAAACAGACGTCCTGCGTAAAGACAGGCCCGATCATTCTTTGGTCTCCTCTGTCTTCCTGTTGGCTCTGTGTTTAGCTGTTGAGTGACAAGAAGCTCCAGACTTATGTTTGAGTCCTGACTGTGATGTTGCCTTGCTCTTGCAGTGTAAGAGAGTGATGCTTTGCTTTGAACCACAATACATGCCATAGGACTGATGGGAAGAAGGA
>WEIS01059883.1:0-25142 GCA_013389965.1 Todus mexicanus
TTTTTTTTTTTTTCTTTTTTGATTGAACTTACACCAGGTGGGTACTGAAGATAAATAGGGGAGGAGGAGAAAGACAACAAGTTAAATGGTGAAGCTGACCTGCCTGGCACGCTAGCGAGGCTCCTCAGTGCACTGCTGTGCTTGCCGGCACAAACCATTTCCCCATGTCTCTACAGCAGCACAGAATCAGCTCAGAAGAGCACTGCAGGGAATGTAGAGCCGGTAGCTGTGCCTCTCAGTTAAAGGCAAACATCTAGAAGGCTCCTCGCTGCAGGAGGGAGGCAGCACATCTGGCCTGTGGTGTCCCCCAGTATCCTCAGAAAAGGATATGGGGACTGGAACCTCCCTCATGCCCTTCCCAGAGGAGCCTAAACCCAGCTCCCTGCCTGGTTTTGCTTCAAGATCTTGTTGCCCCCACAAGCCTCCATAGGAAACCACTTTTTTTTGTTGTTCTCAGGCACTTCTTTTACCACCGGACCTCTTGCCTGCTCTCTGCCAATTAGAGACAAAGTTGCAGAGACTGCAGAATTGCTCTCATTTTGTATTTCGTTTTTTCAGTTAGATTAGTTCAGGGATCAGAGAATGAATGAGCTTAGCTCGGGTCCCACAAGCCTGCTTTTCCTCCAGGCAGCTAAACACACTGCTCTGCTTGCTAGACAAACATTTAATCACTTTCTGCACTCAGCATCCTCCTCCATGCTGGGAGATGGGCTCTTGCCAGGTTCCTCAAATGAGCGGCGCAGCCACACACGTACATTTGTTTCCCATGCAAGTTGTGGCTGACACACAAGGACAGACACAACCAGAGGAAATTGCCTCTTCTGAAAAGAGAAACCTCGTAAATAGCATCAGGTTAAGCTGGTTCCCTGACTTGCAGAGCATCTTCAAGGCAACAGTAAAACAGGAACCTGTATGATAATGTATTTATCAGACAATTAATGCTAGGAAACATAGGGGAAGGGAGATTCACCTCCACGTGGTCGCAGTGCCAAATACCACAGGCTTGAGAGGAGGGCATTTCAGATCTGTAAAGCCTGTCTTTTCACAAGAGCGGCAGAAAACTCATGCTACTTGGATTACCCAAAAGAAGACTAAGATGTAGCTGCCTCCTCATCTTCAATTACTAGGTTGGGAAGAAATGCCTGATAATAGTCTTTAATCCAGCAGAAGGAGACGCAGCGAGATATACCAAGTAGGAAAAAAAAAAGACACTGGGCAAATGAAGGCAGCAAAGGTAACTTAAAATTGAAGTAACTTGCTTAGGGACCTTGTGAATTCATTGTTGCTTGAAGTCAAACCTGGGCATCTTTCCAAGAGCTACGTTACAGTTCAAGAATAAATTACAGGTGTGACAGAGCTGATGTTCTGGAAGCAGAGAGATATGATAAAAGCCGTGGAAACAGTCACATCAAGCAGAAGTCATTATGAATAAATTGACATTCCTTACCCGGTGGGAACTGCTGAAGTAGATGGGAGAAAAAAGGGGAGAAAGGGATAATTGGGGCAAGCTCCTACAATTGCCTGCATAGATGGCTTGTCTACGCAAGACATCACCTCCCAAAGAAAACAGCACCGCTTGGCTCAGGAGGCTGGGTGAGGCTCTTGAGCTAAATACCAACAGCACCAGACTCGGGGGAACAGTCTTCACTCTGGTACCAAATGCCAAACGCATGCTCCACACGCGCCATCTGCTCCTACTGCTGTCCTGCTATCCTGAGCAAGCGTGGACTTGTTTTGTGGGACTCTCTGCACCCCTGCAGAGCTGAGGAGGTCAAGCTGACATCCAATGCATGGAAACTCCCACAGTACATCAGGAGGCAGCTGTGGGTTTAAAAACTACCCATGGAGAGACGGGAGTGTGGAGCAGAGGCACTATAAGACCTAGAGAAGTCCCCAAGGAACTGCAAGTACAGCCAGCCCAGGGATCGGAAGGAGGTCTTGGTGCAGAAGTCATTGGGGAGGTTCTGAGATGTCTTAGGGCTATTGGTGGGATAATCCACACAAGATATGGCTGTAGGCCTTGCTGGCCTTCAAAACCTACAAGAATTCATGCCACTTGATCATTCATCACCAGACATGTGGGATCTTCACTCATCTCAGCACAGTTTGTGACTCCCCCTCAAATTATATTCACCTAAACTTCTCTTCAGAGAAAATCCCCAAATACATAATTTGTGATTCATAATTTACTCAAGCAGTTCCCAATCCTTTTGGACTAGGCATTGCTTGGGTTGTCATCTGACAAGATTAATTGCTTTTCAGAGCCACTGGGAACACCTTCCCCATCCTCTCCTTTTCAGAGCTTCACTGACTCTGGCAAAGTACAGGCTGGAGGTGCCACCTGGCACTCCTGCATTGAGCACAGGCTGTCAAGAAACAGTTTGTGTAGAAAGACAACCAAACTCAAAGTTTCACAGCAATGAAGAACGCGGCACATCTGTCACTCAGCTCTGCTAATGATTAATCCTCTTTGCTGCCTCTTTTCTAGGACTTTGTCAAGAGCCCTACACCACACCTCAGCTGAAGCACCCACCTGGCTGGTTTCCCCAGCCAGAAACCATCTCCTGCAGAAAAGAATCCCATCAGCTCAGGCCTCTGAGATGCTCTCTGCACCCACAGCATGCCCTACACTCCACGTCTCCTTTCGACTTGCCAAGGGCTTGCATCACTTCCCTGAAGCCCCTCGCCGTTCCTGCCAGCACCTTTCTGCAGTCTCGGCTTCACCACTGGACAAAAGGTGGATTTTTTTAAACAGATTTCAGTATCTTTGAATGGCCAGAGTATCTGGACTTATGCAAAGCTTCCCACATGAAAGAGCTTCTTATAAGGGGGTAGGAAGGAGCGAAGAGGAAATGCAAGGACACAGCCCTGTCCCTTCCTCCTGTAGGGTCTACAGTTTCTTCCACAGTTTCTGCTGTAGGTGATATTTAAGACAGCAGCATGTACTGCCCAGCTTCCAGCCACAAACACACAGCTTCCAAAAGGCTTCTGCAAGCATTAATCAAACACTTCAGGACACACAGTTTTCACATACTAATTTACTTAAATGATATGTTACTTTGTCTTCACAACCGAGGCACCTAAATAGCTGAACAGAAATCACAAACTGAATCTCACAGGAATAATTAGTAGACGAAAAATAAACCAAGCCGAGCTAGAGCCACCCAGGCAAGTGGCCCTTGGGGTCTGGCTACAAAACAACTCATTTAGAATCAACGTAGTCACACACCGAAGGAATTTGGACAATGTTCTCCAAAGCTCCAGCTACTCTAGGAAAACAACCTGCTATAAAAGGCTGACGTGAAAAATGGATCTTGTGATGTACGGCCAGACTCAGCAGGGAAAACAGACCAAACCGTTCATCCATTATTCAGGAATGGTCTTAGAGATGGGACCACGACAGAGGTCCCAAGCCTTTAACTCCCCCACAGTCTGCAGCAGTGCTTCCACTACTCCCACTGTAGGTGCAAGGTACCTTTTGTTGATTTGTAGACAACCACATTAGTCTGTAGCTGGAGCACAGCCCAGCAATCTTGTTGATGTGCACAATATCAAGACGTTCTTCTTGTGTTCTCCAACTTTCCTCTGTGCTTTGATTATCCCTAGTAAGGAGTTTCCAGAAAAAACTGCTATAAATACCATCATTGCCAAGGAGCAAGCCAACACCAAGGGCAATATCCTTCTGGCATCAGAGAACTTTGGCCTTCAGAAAGCAAGTCCACACTGACATCTCTCTTGAGAAGCTTCTTGCATCCAACCAAAGACCCAGCCCTCCAGTCTGATACTCAAACACAACCTCAGCCTCTGTAACATTCCTCCAACAGGGCCACGCTCACAACCACACGCAGCTCCTCAAGTCAGCCCCTTCCCACCAGCATCATCTTTTCATAGGGCTCGTTTTACACAAGCTAGAAATAACCCTTTGCTACTAAAGTCCACTGCAATTCTCTTGCATGCCTTATTTGAGAGCACTGCCTAAGACGACATCCTGGGGCCTTTGGTAGCCACGTATCGCAAGAATTAGGAAATGCCTTCTTCCTTAGGTATGTAACTGCTCCTCTTCAACTGTGCAACATTAACTAAGGGTTTTACCTCCCAAACACCCGTGGGTTGGCAATCCGAGCCCTAACTGGGCATTATTCTAGGATTTACTCATCTACACATTGTAACATTTCCCGTCTGCAGGCATCAGCTCTTTCACACCAACATTAGCACTCTCTACCCTGAGCTCACAGGTGAGTTAATGCTGACTTAAGTTTTGGCAGAAATTAGAGTTTTGCTCCTCCTCCATGAGCACGATCAACTCTCAGCAGTGCTGTGAGTCCCCCTCAAGTGACCAGCAGTTGTTTGAAGCATTTAGTAGGCTCTGAATTTTTAAACAAAGATGTATTCTCACGAGTGTTTACAGGGCATTAAGTAAACATTGAACCTTTTAGTGAAATGTGAAAACACTGGAAACCATCTCAATTACTCAGCTCTCATTTATACAGCACCGTAACCTCTTCATCCCGCGAGGCTGTAGAAACACGAACGAGTTACTAAATGAAAAAGTGCACTTTTACAAGAAAACCTGAGACACCTCTGCTGCCTTTTGGCAACCTTCAAATGCTAGAATAGTAACAAAAATGATATAAATCCTCTCCGCTTCATTTTATAGATTACTACTTCTTTTCATACCAGAGCAAAAGCAAAATATTGCAGGAGGGCGGAAAATGGGACCGCACCCAGGTTTGAAGGCACTGCCTCTTTGTTCGCACATTACTTAGTGAAATCCTTGAGATGAACCATTCTGATCCAGTTTGAAACTGTCACCTCCAGTGGACAGTAGAAAGCAAAGAGTTTCCTGAATGCAACGTAAGTCCCTCCTCCAAGTCCTCAGAACAGGTTCACTGACCAACAGGGAAGCAATGCAGAGGTGCTGGATGCTCTCTCGAGTCGATGCAGCATTGCTGAAGTCTTGCTTCTTCTCCCAGTGTGCTGACACGCTCCTTCGTTAGCAAGGCGCATCTTTCCTTGTCAAGTTTCTGCTTGGCCCCAGACACTAATCAGAGGTTGACAGCTAATCATTTAAAACTGCATTTGCTCTAACGCTCTAAAGTTATTTACCATCCACCTGGCCAAACTCTTACTGCAGACTACGTAAAACCACCTACCAAAGCTTGGATTAGGCTCCCTGTATTTATTTAATGCCTATAGCAGAGGCATCCTCATGAGGGGGAGTTTAAAGTCATGCAGTTTAAAGCATCAATACAAAAATGTCTTGGGAAATCCATCAGAAGTTAGGAAGTCATGAGAATTTTTTTAATGCATATATATGTGTGTGTATAATAAACAAGTTTTCTCTTCTTATTGTAAGAGATTTTCTCTGCATCTTAAGAGACAGGCTGGCAGAAGAGAACGTAGTGGAGGCCCCAGGCAGCGCGCATTTGAGGGCAATGAAGATGCACGTCAGTTGATAGTTATTTATTACAGACCTTTTTCCTTGACACTGGATTGTGAACTGCAAATCCGGAGCCCTGGGCAGATCCCAGCACTCAGTGCGAACAATGCACGAAAACAAAACCAAGAGGAAGCAGCTATCCATCCATGCCCTGGGCTAAAGGCATTGTTTGTAACAAATTGCTTGGCTAGTTTATCTTCCTTGTGTGCATAGCACAGTTCGGTTAAATTATTTCTCTGCTGCGAAATCCCACTGTGCTTCTGGGTCACTCATTGAAAGTCAAAGCGAGAAGCTGCTCGTGATGGAGAAGAGACACAGGGTATTGTTTGCCTCTGCGTACAGCATGGCGCTGAACTCACGGCCTCCCGTGATTAATTGCAGAAACTGGAATCTTTATACAAACACTTCTAAAGGACAATTTGATTAAGCTTAAAACTTCTCCGAATATTTGTTCCAGTGAGACTCGATCGTGAAAGGAGCAGGGAACCGGCCATGCAGCAAAAGGGAATTAGCTTAAAGGAGAACATCCAATTAACTGCTTTTGGGTTTGGTTTCTTAATAGTCAGTTTTAATTGATTTTTTAAGGGAGAACGTTAACAGCAAAACGTACCGGTCAGAGATGCAAAGCTACTTTTGGCATCCCACAAGTTGTCCCTACAGTTGTACTGGAAAAGCTAAAAAAGATAGAAAATATACAAGAATAAAATTTTCAGCATTAGTAAATGATGACACTTCTTACCTGAGCTGCGTCTTCAAGAGAGGTGGGACACAGGGCCCAGAAGAATGGAAACTGTGTCCAGTGATATCCCCCCTGCTGCCCTCCCCCCATCCCCCCCAGTACATTTCTGGAGTACTTCAAAGGCACCGAGCCACAGGGGAGGCAGTTCTGTTATCAGAGGCACATTTCAACAAACAATGAAAATGTGGGACTTTCAGGACAACGTGCTTGTTTAGGAGCTCCCAAGTTCCCAACCCTGCCCCAGATTTCCCAGAACGAGCAGTTACTGCATCCCAGTGGCAAGTGACCCAGCTGCTGCGGTCAAAGGCAGGCAAGGCAACTGGAGTGAATCAAGGTTTCTTCAAATCCGCTTCTACACCCAGAACAGCACGTGCAGAGTGCCGCAACACAACCTGTACTTGGCCAAGGGCATCTCTGTCCCCCCTGTCCCAAAGCCATTCATCCCACCCATGGGCAGCCTGCAGAGCATAACCATGGACCTGACAGCTCTGGCGAGCCCTCCATTCCCAGCTCTCACCCTGTATCAGCAGCTTCATCCTGTTGCAAGCCTGGGCTCCAAATCCACAGCCAGCACACTCTTACATGCTCACAGCACCTCTCTTCAACCTTTCACATCAGAGAGCTGCTTGACCTCTGCAACACACTGGCCATCGGCAGCCAGCCAGGCACCCAAAACAGGGGAAGACCACAGATAGAATCAGAGGTAGGTACGTCTCCTGCGGCACCCTTCCACCAGAAGCTGTGGCCCTGACAACAGCACAAATCCCTGACTCAACACGAGCACTCTCCTGGAGGAAGAAAATCAGCTGGCAGTAAGAGAGGACCCAAATGGCAAACCAGAGCTTGCCCAATACCCTTCTGTACCAAGCAGCAAGGAGCTGGGAAGAATCTTCTGCTGTATGGAATTCAGCTGAGTAGCCATGGCATCTCCTTTGCATACTCTGAGTTTAGGATTAATGGAGAGATTTGTCCTCAAACATGTAAGAATCACCTCACTACGGTTATGGACAGACTAAAATCCAGCCTAGGTTTTCTCCTGTCAACAGTGCCTCTCTCTTAACCCACAAGTCCAGGGCTGCCATTTACAGAGAACACGCACAAGCCCCAGCCCTTCTTCCACCCGCCCAAGCAAGCCAAGCTCACTGGGTGCCTTCCTTTCGTGTCCATCTGCTTGGGCAGACTCATCTTCCAGAGGATGAACCAGGACTGTACACAATACTCCAGAGGAGCTTTTCAAGGCATTGGTCTGATGGTATCAACATTTCTTAGCCCAGCTGGAAGTGCAGTGCCCAGTGCTGCAGTGAGAGGTCTAAGTCCTTGCCTCCTCCTGGGGTTAAGCCCAGGTAGCCATGTCACTAGAGTGGTTAATGCTCAGCCTTCCACATCTGAGACAGAGTCCCAGGCTCTGACTGTAAGCTAGAATAAGGAGAGAAAGAAGTGCTTTCAGGATGTAATACTTTAGATCAGTTTTCAACAGCTAAATTAGGATTAAATTAATTACACCCCAGAAAAGCTTATTTCTCCCTAAGGGATTCCGGACAGCGAGCTCAGGCAGCGATATCCATAACCACAGATGGATCCTGCACCTTGTGATTGACTACTCAGGCACAAGTCTTTCTCTGGCAAACCTGCTGCACTCACTCTTCCATTAATTCTCCTAATTCTCCTTTCCATTGTGAGTTACTCTCAATCTTGAATACACGAGGCAATATCAAGAAGTCTGCAGCTGCCTAGATCTCCTATTCATCTTATTCTTTTAGAAATCAGATGACTTTTGTCAGTCACGTAGCGTCACCTTCCATTTAAAAAGCTTATTCAGGTCTTGCCAAGCCATGCAATTTCATAGACGAGGCACCAATACAAATTATACCCGCTCCTCCAAAGTGTGCAGATGCGGGGGAGGAAAAGCTCCTCCCAGTTCACATGCACATGCTTGATTTCCATCGTTCCACACACCTTCTCCACTTCCAAACTACCTTAGTGGAAACCAAGTGTCCCTCCAGAACCAGAACATCCTGACCTGTCCCTCACCGTTGTCTCCAGCTGGAAACTAACAGAAGTCAGTGTGATGTGTCAGTTCTTCTCTTACTCCCATTTCTCCATTTCCCCAGTGTAAACTCCTTGGCTGACCCATGTTTTTCCCCATCCTACAAGTCCCTGCCCTTTGCTGCCCTTGTTAGGCTCGGCAGGCACCATTCTTCTCTGCAAAATTCTCCCCTTGCAGAAGGGGAAAATTCCAGGTAATTTCTCCATCTTCTATCAAAGTTCAGACCTCCTGTATGCTACTGTCCTCAAGATTCCCCTTCTTGATGACTTCAGAAACCAGTTCCCTTAATATTTTAGAGTAATTCTCTCCCTAGGCCCTCTGCAGCAAAAGCAAGCAATTGCTCTAGCACTGGCAGCAGGGCTTTTGCTGGGTTTTTGGGGGTGATCTTGATTTTGGTTTTGTTTGGTTGGGGGTGTTTTGATTTGCTTTTACATATACACATGCACATCTTGTTTACTGTTTACTAAAAGCCAAACCAGAAATTACATTTGAAGATTATTTGGGTGGATAAGCCAGAACATGGTTTAGAAGGGAATAAGGTAAGCTTGATACCCAGTTCCCTCAAACATCACACGGTAGCATTCAAACTGGAAGTTGGTATATGAAATAAAATCCACAATTCTGTTATTTTATAAAGCCGATACTTGGGGATTAGATTAAGATCTCAGCACACAAACAGCACCAACATGAATTCCCTTTCAGCCTCAACTCCAGCTCCTACCTAAGGGAGAAGCGTCCTGTGTCGCTGTGTTGTTCATACTCTCCAGCCTGCAGAGATGGCACAGGCCTAGAAAACACACACGTGTTCTGAAAACTAAGATTTCCCCACATACGCGTATTGCTACTCTTAGTTAAGGTCCAAAGCTCAATTAAGGTCAAGTCTTGAAATCAAAAGGAGTTGCTGAAGTGCTGATGCCTTAAGACTTCAGCACTGGAAGCTGTCAGATACCAGTTTTTTGATGGAGGTGACAGGCTATCAAGAATGCTAAACACAGCATTTTAACTGCATTCTGCACTAATTCAACACTCCATTCCCATTTACAAATACATACCATTTCTAGACAGAAACGTAGCACCTGTGTTTTTAAAACCAGCAGCATTGCCACTCCCTTACCTTTGCTTCTGGACTCCGTAGAAGATTCCTCAGGTATGTGTTTGGGCAGAGGAAGGCCCAGTTTCCTCACCTGCTTATGTGCCCTGATCGAAAAGGGGTGTATGGGAAGGGGCGGGGGGGGTGAGTTCTCTGCTTCTCTTTGTTTTACTTTGGGGCTGGGGAGAGCAAATGGGCAGGAAGGGCTGGTTTGCACTGAAGGTTAAGGGTTGAAAGATCAAGTCAAACGACTCCACTAAAAACTCAATTACTACTATACAATACTGGTACCGTATGCTCCACCAGGAAAATTACAAAGATGCTTTCCAATAAGGAAATACCCTCAACTCTTAAAAATGCTGTCTGTGCTTCCAAAACCCCAAGCCTGTCTCCTTCCCCACCCTCCTTGCTCTATAGTATAGAAAGGCACGACTAATTGCTGCCCTCCATACACTACAGAACTGGAAACCACCACAGGATCTTGCTCTGTTAGTTCTGCTGCGTTTAGCACATGCAAGCAAAGCAGAAAACTCCTGTCATTTGTCCCGTGCTAGCACCCAGATTCACAAAGCACTGCTGCTACCTGCCTGTTGAACGTGACAACACAAAGCAGGTTCCCCTGGACTGCCTCAGCACAAAACCTCCTACTATTTTGAGCATGCCAGACCAACACTCAACTGAGCTTGAAGGCTATGAGTTGCCCTTTCGAATATATATCAAATGCATTTCTTTCACAGCAGGACAAAGATCTAGTTAAGTTGTATAGCCAAGTGCTAGCCCTTTGCCTCAGCAGACAGCAGCTTATTCTTCAGGTTCTCATTACAATAGCAATGACACTGTTGGATAGTCTCCAGTCATCCCCTATGAGCTAGACTCCAGCTCTACCCCCTCAAGACCAGCCAGCAGCCCAGTCCCACCGCTTCCCAAACACAACCACTGGCTGAAGGCGATGCCAGCAGGACTGCAGAGCATGTGGCTGCACGGCCAGGGGAAGGAATATGCCACACCATCAAAAAAGGAGCGGTCGTCTCTCCAGGGCCACCGGCAGGGATTGTGCCAGGCAGCTCTGGCCGGCAACACCGTACTAAAGGCTGCCAAGTTTCGATGGGGACTCATCCCAGTGACTCCAGCGACAGTTACTTGTGCTCCAACCACACCTACACGCAGACCCTGGCCGGTTCTCCTGACCAACATCTGAGAGGTAGGGGATCAATTGCATTTCATAACCACATTTTACATCAATAACATTTTGCTACGTATTTTATTACATCAATGGCTTGAAAAAATTTTATTTCATGTCAGCAAACATTGGAAATCATAGAAAAATGAATTATGTAGAATTTCACAAAGGAATTTACCCCACTATAATTCCTCGTACAGTAAAATAATTCAAAACCAAATGTTATCAGTGGCTAAGCAATTTTATAATGCTATGAACATTCATCACAGTAAGTGTGCTGAATAATAGAAAACAGGCAAAAAAGACATTTAAAATATTACTTACAACAGCATTATTACAACATACTTTCTTTAAAATCCCAACGAGTATTTTATCACTTCAAAAGCTATACAGCATTTCCATTATATTTGCAAACTTAACCTTATACATCTTTTAAAATCTTGAAAAAACTTCTTTTAAGCAATCTATAAGCGGTTAACAAAATTGATAAAATCTACATAATGGAATACTATACACTCCAGTATAAATTTTATATTTTAGGAGAATATGAATGTAAACACTCATTATTATACAACATGCATAGACTATACTGACCTTCCATCTTCTGAACTGTAACTTTCACTGCAATTGTGCTTTACTATCAACAGGAAAAGCTGCATTAATCCAGGGAGTGGCAGAAAGTATTTGCTTTAGGGGCATTGCACAAGATCACTAGATTTTTGACTTGCTGAAGACAAGCTAGAGCTAATAAAATTCATTTTTTTCCTTTTGTTTTTGTAAAGAGTAAATATCAGGCCACTCATCGCTGAATGGGCTACGCATAATTTTACACAGATCCGGAAAAAAAAAAAATCATTATCAGAAAAAAATCTCCCACTATGCTTTTGCGCTTCATTGGTTTGGAGACTTATGTTCACAAATCCAGTGATCAAGTTAGTGTAATGCACTGTTTGGCTCATATTTGGTGTGCAAGAATACCAACAGCATATTAGCGATTTAGAGGATAAAAACTGAAATTTAAAGTGACAATGAGCATATTTTAATACATAATGTCTCAGATGTATTTGTACAGGAAAGAAAAACGTTTGTCAGGACATTGCTTTAAGAGAGTAAGAGTTTCACTCCTGTATTAACTATTAAAAAAGTGTTCTGGTGGATATTTATGGGGTCTTCCTGGTTGCAAACTTGTAAAAATATATTAAGAATTCATTATCCCCATTGCTATTAAATATATCATGACACAACCATTGTGGTTGCACTACCAGTTATGGCTACTATGGTCTTAAGCATCTGATTGTACATTGTTGCTGTATTGTTAAGCACAACTGAGGCATGTATTTTTTTTCCCCTTGGTTATTGTAAGGTAATATTACAAAAATTGATCACTGTTTCAAACCAGTTAAACACGAATATTCAAGTAACAAGGTTGTTTTAATGGATAAGCGGAAAAAAAAGAAGTTACCCAGCACTTTACACAACTACATAAAAATTAAATAGAACAAATGAAATTTGTTTATGCATATGCAATACACTTTTATATCTTTAAGATTTCTAAAACTAAACCTTAAACTATCATTTTCTTTAATGATACCATATTTTGCACAATAACTTATACTTAGGAGAAATAATTTCCCATTTTCCACAAAATATATATAATTATGACATTCACATTGATAGTTTAAGAAACAAAATTTAAGTGAATATTCTACCTTACGCAGTTATCTTTGTGGACCCTTCTAATCAGAATGCAACCAGTTGATGTATCTAATGCTTGACCCATTTAAAAAAAAAAAAAAGCAAAAGAGGGTCTTCACCTAAACAAGACCAAACCATTTAAACTTTCAAAAGCTAAAATGATTTCATCGCATTTAAAAACATAGTTAGAGAATGTAAAAAAACCTAAACGTTTAAAATACAGTGCTATTATATTGTATGTATCAACTACAATAAGATAGCAGTCAACTGAAAAGTAATTAAACAACTTTTTTCTTCCTAATATCATGAATTATACATGTTTCCCCCTACCCCTTGGGGATGAAGTCAAAACACAACTTTTCTGATCAAAAGATGGACAGATTTGAGGGCAAAAACTGATGAAAAGTCCTCACAGGTAACATAACTCGCCAGCAGAAGCCTCTCCTCATGAGTTCCACCAGCTGGGATGCAAACTCACACAACCCTTTCACAGTGGCGAGGACCTGTCTCCGTGCATTGGTACCAGCAGAAGGATTAATTAATACCAGAGTGTTTCTACTGAGCGGCATTGCTTTACACCAGAACCGACGGCTGAATTCACAGTGCTATTTGCCCGGTCTTTAATCCTAATTCACACTGGCTAACAACTAGTGTCCTTTCCTGCGAGAGACTCCCAACTCTAACCGGCACAGGACTGAAGGAACATCTGTAGAGCCACCATCAGAGCTGCCAGTTCACATCAACAGCTGTAGAGATGCTGCCACAGACTTGGGACTACAGGGTTCCAATATAGAGGATAGAGAATAGCTCCCTTCTGTCACCTCAAAGGATCTCCCTGGAGCTACCAGAATGAAACTGCTCAGAAACAGCTGCTAAGTGGCTGAAACAGGCCCTTTTTGGGCTCCGCACTTGAGCTTGCCCTAAGTAATGCCTATCTGCTCCTTCACCTGTACGCTTTTGTTCGATTGCTGATGTTGAATTACTTTCCTCACACAAGGTCCAAGGAGAAGACCACCTCGGCTACACATGAGGCTACCTCCCCTGCATTTCGTTGGGTTGCGTCTACGCAGCAGGAGGTGCAGACGCAGGCGGCTCTGTTAGCCGGCTGGCATTAGCCTACCTCATTAAGGTCCAGAGAGCAGAGCCGTCCCAGCACACAGCACAGCACAGCCCAGCAGCTCAAACATCAGCACCAAGTTTGGGGCTAGGCTCCGAGCTGCAGCACCTCAGCTGCAGGCCAGGACACGGACTAGCTCATTTCAGGTTGTGTAAAGAGAGACTGCTGCCATACGCTGCTGTGTGCCATCTTAGCTTGAACTCTCTTCTAGAGGAAGAAAGACAAAGAAGCTCTTTTTTTTTTCCCCCCTGCAAAGACAACTGGTGGTTTCTTCCAACATCATTAAATTAACCATTTTTAAATGCTTTGTGACTAGTGTTATTTTGCAGCTTCCCGCTGGACAAGAAGTAATACTGCTGCTTCTAGCTTCTCTGAACACTGTCTGCTCGGTGTAAGCAACTACCTTGTTCAAGGTGCGAAGTCCTCACACGGGACTTCCAAGAACAGCTCCAGTTCGAGCCAGTGAGATCGGCCACAGCACAGTTCAACCGAGCAGAGGGCTGGGGATTTCAAAGCTGCATGCACCAAGTATTTGGAAAAGCACCTCTTAGATTTTAAATTGCATATTTTGGTTCAGAACATGAAAGCGATGTGTGCTTCAGAAGGGTTAAAATGGCCAATGAAATTAACCCAGTTCTTCTCCATTGAACTTCCCAGAGACCAAAAACTACTTGAAGGTTGAATTTTGTGCTCCAACCCTCGTCCAAGACTTCCAGTGGGAGAAGCAGTTTGATGTCTTTGGCAAACAGCGCTCTGAAGAGGGATGAGACACTGGGACAGAAAGTGACCTATGGTAGCCAAATGTAAAAAGGCACATATTCCAAAAGGAGAGGCACCAGAGAAAGTTGTTTTGACTTAATCCCGCAGAGGATCAGGAAAAAGAAAGTTGTGTAGCACTCATTTAACAAGTTACAATGCAAATGCTGAATGCCAGGGGTTAAATAGCGTATCAAACAGTTTCAGGTTACGTATTCCCTTTCGCACTAAATAAAAGCCATTAAAATATACAGGAATAAAATGCTCAGTTAGGGAGCTTTCTATGAAGCAAGAACACACAAATACAGTGGAAGGAATTGCACAAACCAGAAGTGTAATGAGTTACGTCTACAACCTTGGACTGACCAAACCTTAGAAATAACATCTCCTATCACTTCGCGTTATTCCAGATTGCTTGTTAACATGCCCTGTCATTTCAGAACAAAGCTGACACCACTGGCATGTGCACAGGCCTCTCCTTTATAGAAAGCTCGCTAATAATAGTGTCATCGTAAGAATACACAGGAAGCGGAGACCACAAGGCCATGCAGCAATATGTACTTATACCCTACGGACCAAGTATTATAAGAACTCCTAATGTGCAGAGTTACTGTGGGGCTGCTAAGGAGCTCCTTGTTTTGCAGGTTGGTCAAAATTTACAGACAGGTGTTACTGGTTCTAGAAATCCCAATGCTTAAGCAGGACATTGATGAAATGGAAAGCTGAGCTACCTGGGTGCTTCTGAGAGAAAGTGGAGGCAGTATGGAGGAATGAGGGGAGATTAAGGCAGATGTAGCACAGGACTGGAAGCGTTTGCCTTTTTTTGGTAATAGCTGCTTGTCCACAGATATGATGCAGATGGCTGTCTGAGGTTTGCTAATACCTGATATCCTGGATAACACAGTAGTCAACACAAATTGTTCTAGGCTACAGCACCTTCTCACGAAGCAGATGCATATCTGACATCAAGAACAGAAGTAGCCTGGAGGGAAGGGGGAGGGGGGAGAAAAAGGAGATGTTTAGTATAAAAAATGAATACATATAGGCTTCCTCACATCTCCAAACCTCACCCCAGATCCATGGTATAAGCGACAAGATGGACAACCCTGGCGCATGGGAGGAATCGCAGCAGCTTCCCCTATTCTGAGCCACACCGGGATTTGTTGGGAGCATAAACATACAAGAATTAAAACGGGAGCTACGGCTGCTTTATCATCAGCAGTCTCACCTCCCCCCCTTCAAAAAGAAAAAAACCACAAACAAAAAACGGAACTGTGGTGTCTTGCTATGAAAATATACTGAAGGGGAAAGCCCAGAGCAGTCAGAGGGCTGACAAAGCTTTTATTAGGCTGGCAGCCAGGTAGACAAGGCACGCTAGGGGACAAAGCACCCAAGGGACTTTGGTGTTCGGCCAGCAAAGCCTTCGCCTGGCTACCGCTGACTGAGTCCACCTGACTTGAGAGAACTTGCACAGGCGGTTGTCAAGAGCAGGCACCAAACGCATGGCGCTGCACAGCTCAGGAGGGTCCAGGAACCCCCTCCTAGCCCATATGTATCACTTACGTGATAATCCCGATAACATTTCTCTTTGCTCCCTGAACTGCTCGGACAGGCACCCAGTCAGCGCTGTGCTTTTGTTACCTCTGAGGGCAGGAGCACACTTACAGCCAGCCTCAGAGGCCATGTCTAATGGGCTCAGAGAGCACGGTGGCCATCAGATGCTTCACTATGCAACACCTCTGCGTCCCTTCCTTGCACATTACAACACAAAGCTGCAGGCTTGGTAGTTAAAATCTCCCCCACGCTGCCAGCATCTTCCTCCTCCCAGCTGTGACACATCGGTTCCTACTGTCCAGAACAGGCTTCATCAAGAACCACAAGCCACACGGTGCTAGTGTAAGGCACACATGGTATGTCATGGCTGGTAGCTCCCACCTGTGTCAGCCTGGTGCAGGCAGGCTCTGCCCTCATCTTTTGCTGCAGGGTACAATGAACTGCCTGGCTGCCCTTTTTCTAGGCTTCACAACTTCCCACCAGCCTGTTGTTTTGGTCCCCTTTCCTCCACTCTGCACTTAATTCAACTCCAGCCTGGGCACGTTCCATCACTAGTTTGGGGATCATGACTGCTGCTCCACCAGCCATTTCACCAGACCTTGCTTTCCTGCCTCCACACTCTCTCCTCCTTTAACTTGTCTGGGATCCTCATTTCTCCAGTACCCACACACTTGGCCACATCAGCACACTCCAGCTCCTGCTGCAACCCAACATGTGTTCTTCCAATCTCAAGTGAGACTCCCCTTTTTTGACTGTAACTTTCAGGAGTCAGGGTGCATTTGAAGCCAGGAAAAATCTCAAAGGGCTCAGAGAAGAAAAGCTCTGCACTGCGAACAGATTCAACTCTACTGGTCACAGGAAAAGTCAATGACATGAGCCACCTGTCTTTCGAATGGGTGGCCACGTATTAGCACCATTGCTGCTTTGTTCCACTTAGTTCTGGAAGAACGGGACATTTTCACTCACGCCCTTCTGAGAAGGCAAGTTTTTGAGTTTCATTTTATTCATCTGTCCATACGTTTGAACCTAGTCCCCAAATATAAACACTGTTGATTAACACATTATCAGTATTTGTAAGTGAGCCAACCATAATCAGGGCAACAAAAATACACAGTACACTGAGAAGTCTTCAGTCCATATGAGACCAAAATTTGCCACAGGCTGTTGACTGTGCGCTCGTTTAGAAGATAGGGCTTTTTGTGCCAAGATGTCTTACAAAATTAGGCCAAAGGGAGCCCTACATCAGACATTTTTAACATACAAACCACTAGCAGGGTTTTCTTTTCCCAGACTGTGTTAAAATTACATTTTTGTAACTAACTTGCCTATTTAAACACTCTACAGTCTCTTAGTTAACTTTAAATGCACACCATCTTTGGAGAAGTGTTCTCTGTGAAGCTCTATCAAGGAGAGACTATGTCTAGAATTTTTGTCTTCACAGAAACTGCTGTAAAATCAAGGAAACTTTGTCTCTAGGTAATTCCAGAGTGAACAGTTTTGCGCACTCATCTTGTTTAAAGCTTTATTCCCTTCCCTACCTCTCCCACCCCTCCAAGTAAAACCACTTCATTGTCAAAAATGAGAGAGACCTTTGCCTCAGAAGACTGTACAGTCCAACAAAGCCAAACCTAGAACAGCTTGGAGAACTGAGTGCAGGGAAAACATCCAAGTGAGATAAAGATGTATAGGGTTTCGGCAGCAAGAGGCATTAAAACGTCCATGTGCTGATGTGATATAGATACTGTCAGAGAGCTGCAAATTAACTGTTCTCCTTCCACTTTCACGTATGTCTGGAATTCTCATTTCCCAAAATCAGTACTGGAATCTGTATATCCAGAGGAAGTGAAATATGCTCATATTGAGGATTGTCAAAAATGGCTTTTGTAAAGAGCATATATATATATACACACACGCACATCTGTCTGAACTGAGCTCAGATTGGGACTTTTAAATTGGATTTACCTCATCTTCCTCTTCGGACATTTTAGTGGAATTATCAGGGGATTTTACAGGCTTCTGGCTATTGGTTCCATTTGTCTCCTCTCTGCCATGCTCTGCCTCCCACTCCTGTAGAACTTCATCTATGTTGAAACGACGTCGATAATTTACAAAAAAGTTTTTCACTTGCACCACAGATTTGTTTCCAATCACATCTGAGATCGCCTGAAAGTCTCGGCCGTATTTCCTGATTGCTAAAAGCAACAAAAAAGAAAAACAAAAGCAATGTGTTATTTCCACAAAGACCACAAATCAGGCTCAAGTCACAGCACAAGGATCCAAAGCTGAACTTCTGTCAAGATTTCAAGCCTTTGTCAGATTAATTCAGGGGTAAAAAAGAAGTCTAAAATGGCAAGAAACACAGTTAAAACAAGCCCTAGAGAAGAGAAGAAAATAGAGGTGTAGTAAAAATGGGCAGAGTCAAACCTAGAAAACCCAGCTAAGTCTGCTATACTGCTTGAGACATTACGCAGGCAAAGAGCATCGAAGTGACCCCAGTAGAGTTCCACTTTCTGAAAGCTTGGACAAGCAGACCTTGTCTGCAACAATTCATATGCTGCACTTTATACTGCCCAGGGAGGAGAAGAGGGGGATATTGTTTCCTTGCTCAGTTCCATTCTTTGTGCATTAACACACAGCAAGGTCAAAACCCTTCATCCCACTGAAGGGAAACACTGCTCTGAAATGCAGCAGAGTTTTGACTATCCCCAATGAAGTACAAATAATTTCACAGTGCCATACCTTGCACAGCAAGAAGCTGCTCATCCGTGGTCCAACGTGCATTAAATTTCTGAACGACCTAGACATCAAAAAAACCTTAAGTAACTTTGTTTACACAAGCAACAAGTTTTGCTTATATCTAAGCTCATAAACACCTCACAAAACCCCACAAAGAATTAACTGCTAGTCAAATTACATCATTCCTCTTAGCAGCAATAATGTTTTCAACATAAATAAGCAGTTGCATATGGCGCCGCTTCAGTTAACTGTGACATACGCTGTGCCTCTACGTCACGGCAACACAAAGAGATAGGGAATGGTCCGAGCAGATAACCAAGAGCCAGGCTCTTCAAAAGCACCTGCTTGTTTTTATCACAGGCACCCTCTGTAATCTTGGTCAAATTATTTCCAGCATGACCTGCCAGAGTTGGAAAGAAAACAGCAAAAGCACCAAGTGCGAAGAGAAAGACAAGCCATTAACATCCTCTCCTACATTTCTCAGTATTTGGAGCAAAGCAACTACCTCTGTACAAGGGCAAATGGATACAACACTAACAAAACATGGGATATCTGGGATATACTTTCACTTGTCAAACGTTGCTCTTTCCTGTGTTTTCCATTACACAACAGCAGTCTTGATTCATGCTGACAACCAATAGGACACTGGTCCTAGTTTACTGGCAGCACAAATAGCCCTGGTATGTAAACACAGATAAGCATTTAGCTCTACAATAAACAAGTGTCAGACAATGATCCTACCTCTGGAAGTCTGTATTGTTCTATACCGCCTTCAAGTTTTTCTTTGAGTGCGCTGTTTGTCTGTTTAATATTCTGAATCTGAAAAGAAAGTTTCATCCCTTTAACAAGGATTAAATATTTTTTTTAATAAACCTTCTCCCAACAGCCCCAGCAGGAAGCCCATGAGCTCAGCCTTCCAGTTCTTCTCATAACCCTCTCTTCCCCAAAAGAAAGTTCGTTATATTGGAATAAAGGAATGCAGGAACAGTTGGTACATCAGGAGATCCCATTTAATTTACTCTATCCCGTCTGCAAATTATCTTGAGCAAGAACTGCCCCAACTTTCATGTCTGTATAAAGCCCAGCATAAGAGGAAAGGCCCCGTTTCACAGCAAGTAATGAATCAAAGACTAATAGAGAGCTCCACCTCTCCCAGAGTGCCAAGAAAAAGGCTTTAGGTCAAAATACCAATTCTGCTAAGTTTAATAAAGAGCTTGAGCCAAATCTCTGCTTTAAAAACAGGGAAAATGTTCAAATCTAGGAATTAAACTCATGCAGCAAAGCTGTCTTCACTAACAGATATTTGAAAAAAACATTTGTTTAAAAGGTAAATCCATCAGGGATGCAAGAGGTATACAAGAAAGTTTGTAAGATGCCCAAGAAACAATAAAACAAACGTATCTGCCTGTCTCAAAAGTGGGATAGAAAAAGGCAATGGAAACTGACTGCTGAAGACAGAAATCAGATGCTGCTGAAACCAATGTTGTCTGAGGGAAATTCACAGCTAAAACGTACGGAACTCTGAAATGTAAGAAACATTAAGGCCAACAAATGTTCCTTTGAGACAGTACTATGGACTTTTCCTGCTTCAATCCAGATAGAAAGTAGGCTTGCCCACAGAACTAAAACACAGGAGATGTACAACACAGGACTGCACTAGTTTGTAGCACAAGGCTAGCAGCTTGTTAGTTAAGCTATGTAATGACGTGCATCATCACTGGCAAGCTACAAATTCCTGCGAACTTTGCAGACTGTGACAGGCGCTACCACCAAAAAGAGAAGTTATTCTTGAACTCTCCTATACATACCTGTCGTTTGATTGAGACTAATTCCATGTCCAGTTGTCTGAGTACAGTGGTAGCAGCCGTCGCATTGGCAGAAACAGCCTCCACATCTTCTTGGGAAAGGAACATTCCTTTGGGAGGTTTCCTCTTCGCTCTGTTCTTGGCCTGCGTACTGTGCTTCTCCTTCTTCACCTGAGGAACAGTTTCAGTGGGCGGCACCTGGCAAACAGCAGTCATTTTACAAAACTACACAATCATTAAAGGTCTCTTCCAACCCAAACCGTTCTATGATTTTATGACTTTTAGCCATCCTCACATGTTGGAGAATGACAGAGGTCGCTTGTAAACAGGAGGACATTTTTTGCTTTAAGTAGCATGTCACACAAACACTGTCTTATACAAATATCTCCTTTCTTCTAGGCAGCTTTCAGTGTTTACAGAGATACTGGTTGTCTTCTCTGGCGATTCTCATTGTGGGAGACAGAAGCCCAGTTTTCCAGCAGTTAAATGTTCTGGTTATTTTCAAATGTTCCGAACCCTCTCTTCTTGCTTTCATCATCACGCCTGAACTCATCAGTTTAACTAATACTTAGAGGAAACAAAGCGGAGTTTGGAGACAGGGGAGGAATGCAACCAGAAGAGTGTACAGAGACTTGGTTTTTTACATGTCAGACAGGAGAAAGAATAAACCCAATTTATTTAAATGCTCAGGATAAAGAAGCAAGATGAGTACAATAATTCTCAAGATTGTTATGCTGCTTCTTGGAAGCCAAGTTTTCTTGCATAGTGCTGATATATCAACTGTTCCATTAAAATGTTGTAGTTTTCCCCCACAAATAAAATTCAAGTTTCTTTTGGAAAAGGAAATATTTCACACACAACTAATTTTTTTTATGCGTTCTGACACGATACTACAGATCCTTCAAGAGCACAACTAATACTAACACCAAAAACCATTTCTTCCAGAAGTTATTTTCAACAAACAACGCATGCCCAAGATTTATTACCCAGTAGTTGGAGCCTGGCAAAAAACCTAGAACAGAAGAAGGGTGGCAGGGAGAGAAAAAGCAGAGGGGAGGATACACATCCAAAACCGTCTGTTTGATCACTACCAGCTTTAAAGACACTGGCTTCACTTAGCACTATTGTTTCCCTCCTAATTTGCAGCTACATGTAATTTCTACACAGTTTGCAGCACTTGCTCATTAGCAAGCAAGTATTAAAACTCTCACATTCAAACCCACATGAAGCTGAGCACAAAGCCTCACATAAGCATGAGGCCCCGCTTCCCAAAAACTCAAGGACCTCAGTGCAGCTGCCACCAGATAAAAGCTTGTGCCCTCTCCATGGGCTCAAGGGTCAGAGCCACAGAGGAGCGGTAACGTGGACAACTGCCTGTGCTCAACATTTTTGTTCCCTCCTTTAGTGCAAAGGGCTCCATGCAAAACAATGCCTATGGCAATTCCTGGAGCAAGAGGTAACTCTTGCTGTTGCAGGATAGATACCCTATTTCTTTTTTGCAGAAGGGAGTGGGGAGCAGGAGAAATCAGACTGGTTTAGTTATGAACAAGTGAGGTAAGCTCTGCACTCTGCTTCAGAAGCGAGGACTTTGATAACTGAGCCAGATGTATTATTCAACATGGATAGACATTTCAGATGTATTCATATCTCATGTGCATAGAGCATTTCACAGGATCATGCAGTAATGCCTCATAACAAGTTCAGGCTGTAGGTTGACCAACACACAATGCCAGCAGTGGAAATATCCCAGAAGCCTCAACATTAAGAAGAAACGAAAACAGTTTCAAATGATTGTTTTACACAGTTCAAAGAATGCGGAGGCTCTTTTGTGTTGCGGACAACAAGCCAGGGCTCCAGCAGAATGGTTTCTGACAGCTTCAAATGCCTCTAGGCCTCAGTGATATTGTGCAGGCTCTGAAAATTTGAACGCCTACCCTATCTTAGAAACTCTTGCTTTCCTGGCCACACACATTTCTCTGTAGAATTAAATCAATTCATGAAAACCAGAGAGAATTAAAATGCAGGGATTTAGCAGGGCTTCTCTGTTTATTCAGATATTGCCACTGCTGCTCAGCGCACTTCAGTCTTACAAACCCCATAACACGAACAAGGTTCCCTTCCTCAGATTTCATGGTGTAAGAAAAGACGACCAAGCTATCTCAAGCCATATAAAAGGATGAAAAAGGAGGCATTTCCAGGAACAGGGAAGATGTAGAGAAAGTAGTTCTAGTTAATGACCTCAGTATATAGAGAGTCACTATCTGAGGAAACCTGGATAGTTACACTAACACCGAAAGTACTTTTTTTTTTTCTTTTTTTAAAAAGGAAGATTCCCCCTCCAAAGATGATCCCCAAAAGAGGAAATAAATGAGAGATTTCAGATACTCTGAGAAATCCCTGTATTACTCGGCAAGTCATACAGTAACTGACACATCTCAGAGCTGGAAAAACCATCTCTGCAGTGTTGGGACAGGGAGGTTCTTTACGGTAAGAGTCTTGGGCTAGCGGTACATCACCGCCCCTGCACGTCTGACCAGATCATTAAAAGTAACAACAGTCAATAAATAACATATCCCCTCCTGGACACCTGCTCTCTCTCCAGGCGTTTTCTACCAGCCCCAGGCTCAGGTATTGCAAAATCAAATTGAATTAATTCTGAACAGGCTGTGCAGATTGTCAGCTTCATTCTACCTACCAGTACAATCCCCGTTGAGAAAAGTCCCCCCAAGGCTGCCCACCACTGCATACACAGCCAGACTGTACATGCTGATCCTGCTTCAGCAGGGGGGTTGGACTCGATCTCTTGAGGTCCCTTCCAAACCCTAAGATTCTATAAATCTATGCTTCACAAGTTCTGGTGACCTCTTTCAGATCAGCAGAGTTCCATGGCCTGCATGAGTGTGACAGGGATGGTAGGCAGCCTTCTCCCATACAAGACTTGCTACAAAAACATCTTGATGGTCGCTGTCAGCCCTCTGCTCTGGTTTAGCCTTACAACAGGGGGCAGCCAAGTTGGCAAAGAACTACCTTTGCATGTCAGCATGGTAGGGAAGGACATAACAATAAAGGAAACTGAAGGAAGCTCTTTTACAGGTGAAAACTTTCAAAGAGCTTATAGAGAAACCCAAAGCTGAAAATTTATTAAATAATGGGAAATGAGATGATAGTATTAATTATTTACACAACACAACGGAGAGCTGCAGTATGCAGATGCAACTTCGCCAAATAAGAACCCTTCCAGTTTGGGTGTTGCTGAGACTTTTGAGAAGTCAGCTTCATGTGAGGGTGAATATGAGTGGCTTCACAATCACTCTACTTCTGGGAAGTCATCAGGGATGCCGGTTCCTTCGGTGGAAGCAATGGCTAAGGCTTATCTAGAAAGTCTAGGGAGCAGCCTGGCACGAGTGAAGGAGAAACCAGAATGCTGTGACTTCATCTATTTCCATTCAAAATAATTTATTAGAGGAATTAACCTCACCGATAAAAAACTGCTCTAAGACTTCACCTGTGTGCAATCATGGTTTTATATATTTCTAGTATTTTCTCCTACATACACTGGGGGTTTTGTTTGTTTTGGGTTTTTTTAAAATCTTTAAATCGTAAGAGAATGACTACGGGAAAGAAATCAGGCTACAAGAAATCAGGAAAGGGAACTACTTAAGGGAGAGAAGGCCTTAGGGTAAATGTCTTCCCGCAGTACTCACTCACACATACAACCCACACTGCCGCTGAATGGCAAGGGTTTTTTCATTTCGTAATAGATAACCAGCAGGCTATGCACATGAAAATAAAGTATATATTTTCCTGTTAGGCATCACAAAGTAGGTTTTCAAAACTGTTATACTTGCGTGGCTACTTTCATCCAGAACTCTACGCTCATTTAAAATGAAGCATTTGAAGGAAGGAGCAAGTACTACATTTTAAGTAGACAAAGTATTCTGTGCCTAACAACAAATTAAGGCCACTCTGCTAGAAAAAGTGAACTGGTCATACAAAAGCTCTCTCCTTTACGGCTGTAGTTGCCACTGAAATCCTCAGAACTACCGCTGAAGATTAAGGTAAACTCTTCATGTACCAAAAAGACTAAGGTGTAGATAAACACCCTCTTGCTATTCTACCTCGCTCAGGTTAAAGGACATATTTCCCCTCCACCAACCCATCTCAGTGGGGATGTAGGAGTTTCTACTCCATCTCCACACAGTTATGTTGATTTATGCCATCACTGAAGGTGATTCAAGTTAACACAGCTAAAGAGAGAATCAAAGCGAATAGAAACATTCACATTGAACATTACAGTGGGATGGTAAAGCCTGAAATTTTCCCTGCTACATCCATAAAAACTTATTTGTCTATACTTGTCTTGATCTAAGAATAATTCTGAAGACAATTATTTTCTTGTATGACAACTATACAAAGCTCAAATAAAGAAAATTAGATACTGTCAGCTTCTACTTGAAGCAGCTAGTAAGGAAACATTTTCATTTGTACAGCAGTAAGAAAATTATTATACCTCCTTTTTGCTTTCCTTGTTTTGTTCAACTTCAATATCAATAGGGTTATTTCCATTTGCTTCCTCCATTTCATCCTCGCTGGAAGACAAAAGCAAGCAGTGCTCTATTAGTTTGTGAGACTCTTTTCCTATAAATAGTATGCTAAGAGAAACGCATGGATTCAATAGCAAGCCCAACAGCTTTCTCAGTTTTAGTCCCAGAAGGTTTTTTCAGGGGGTTGAGGTGTGAAGGAGGTTTGTTTGTTTTGAGGTGGGCTTTGTTTGGTTAGGTTTAAGTCAATAAATTCTTTATTATAAAGACACTAATGAGAGACCACATCCTGTAAAGAAAGACTTCTCAGTAGCATACTTAGGCAAAATAAGTCTGCTCGGATGAAGGCAAGATACACAAAATTGATTACACAAGTTATCTTTTAAAGAATGTGGGACACTGAGCATTTTCACTTCATGCAAACCGAGATAGAAAAAAAAAA
>WEIS01059887.1:0-15486 GCA_013389965.1 Todus mexicanus
AAACCTTGAGCTTTTAATTTGGAAAATTGTAAAGACCACTCACAGCAGAACACAAGCAGGAAACTTGAAAAAAAAAAAAAAGAGGAGTCCTCAGCAAAGACATTGCAAGATTTGGTGGCCAGTAGGTTCCCTCCCTCCTTCAAGGTTTGTTCTGGATGTTGTCACCACCACCTCCCATTTGGTTGGCTTCCCAGATAGTCACCCTTCATCCTGGATGGTGGCATCAGCCAGCAGGATGTTTCCTGTACCTTTGCACAGCTCTGACATTCATGAAGCTGCTCCAGACTACAGAGAAAGCGTGCGAAGCCTGTTCAGCCTGTACGGCGAAACTGATGTTGCCCCAAGGCAGGGAAGGGATGTAGAAAGCACCAAGTGATCTCCCAGCCATGGGAAGAGTCACAGAAAGAAAGAAACAAGAAGGCTTCACCCCGGTCTTTGGGCATTTGCAGTCCCTCTGAGGTTGTAAACCACTCGTGGCAGGAACTGTGATTTCCTATGAGGCACAGTGGGTGGTGCAGGCCACGTAAAATACATATAAATCCCAGTCCAGTCCAGACTGTAAAACTGGTTTAAAGTGAAAACAGATTCAGGCACTTCTCAGGCTGTGGGCAGACACCAGCTCCGGGCTGTTGCAGCTCCCTCTGGGCCTCTGTTGGCAGGTCGTCCTTGCCGCCTCGACAGAGCATGTCGATTCCTCCCATCCCATGACGCAGCACCCCTTTTTTGTTCATGTGGTCACCATCTGGGGAAGAGCAAGCAGCAGCAGCCGGGGCTGAGTGTGGTGACCTCCAGCAGGACAGTGACAGCTGGGGCAGGAATGGAAAGCTCCACTGGTACCGCTCCCCGTGGAGTGCTGACTCCTCTGCCGTGTTTTTGGTTGGTGCCCGATGAAGACATGACCCCTCCTCAGCTGTTCATCACAGCTGTGATGTCAGGGATGCCCTCAGATCTGCTGTCAGATCAGGGCAGGCTCTGTGGGGACTCGCTAATCCCCTCCAGGAAAGTTCTTGCAGCTTGTTTCAAACAGCCAGTTTAAACTGGTTAATCCGAGCGGGTCGGTCTGTCTGGCAGGGCCAGCAGCGCTCACACAGGCGCTGCCGTGGGTGAAGGTCGGCTGTCGCTCCAGGGTAGCAACAAGAGCTGCTGGTTCTGCTGCTCCCCAGCCAGACCTCCCCCTGCAGCCCTGAAAGCCTTTCATCCAAATCCTGGGCAGTTCTGGGCTGCTTCCCCTGCAGTTTTTAGTGGCTTTGGTCCTTCCTTAGTTAGAAACAGGGCTTCTGTAGTTTCCCTGGTGAGACTAGTAAAAGTTAGGAGGATATTAATCTCAAACTTCCCCTTTATATCTACTTATGCACCTGGGTAGCAAAGTAATTTTTCTTAGAGAAGCAGATGGAGTGAAAATATGACTGTTTCCAAATTCCACAGCACAACTAACGGATGACATTTTAACCGTGACCTGTGTTTCGCTGTAGCCTGTTTTATCTTGCTCGGGAGAAATTTCAGGAAGTCGTGCAGAGCAGAAGGATGCAGCTCGGCTTCTCATTGTTTTCATTGCTCTGATGCATATACGACACAGGAAAACAAGAGGAAAATATGCTTTTAGTGGGACTCACTCCTGTGTTTCTCATGAATCTGGAGTTCAATCAAGCATCTATAAAATGGAAACTGAAAGAGTGCAGACTGCGTTAAGAGAACGATAGTGTTTGGTGCAGTGCACGTTTCACACTTGGCTAGTTTGTTTGCTCCTCCTGAATGAACAGCATTTAAGTTAATTTTGCTAGCATTTATACATCAAAAACTTCCCATGGCAAACAATATCAACCCTGGATATGCAACTCTTTCTTTGCTCAGAAAGATTCAGCTAAAACTAGATTTATTTTCATATAAACCTAATTAAACTTGGAAAGTATTTTTTTCAGTTATATAATGGCAATTATCCTACGTTCACGTAACAAGTTTTATGTCGGCTGAAAGCCAGACCAGTTTGTGAGCTGTTTGGAGGGCTCTGGTAAATGAACTCTGATTAGACCCTATACTTAGTTCACGTTACTTTTCCCCAGCTGTCACTCCTCTCCTCCCTCCTGACTCCTCTGCTGATGTTAAGGCTGTCAAAAGATTCATTAGCCTGACCCCTCTGGGCCAAGTCTGGGTGTATACTCATCTTAATTGCCAGTTTCTGACAATCACCAGACTTCTTCTGTGAGCCCCAGGATGGGCTCAGCAACCCTTGGCAGAGGTGGAGGGAAGAGTTAGGGGCAAACCTTCTTTGAACAGCAGTAGGAAGATTTGCTAAAGCCTGTCTGTCAGGGCTGTCGGGATTTTACGTGCAGTGATACACAGTCTCTGTACGCATACCATTTACTCAGAAACGCCTCAATCAAGGTCAAACGTTGCTTTGCTGAAGAAGACAGGCAGATCTTGATTCAAAACTTGAAATAGAGGCAGCTCACCACGTACTAACAATGGACATACCTCCTACTTACACATTTTTGTCATATTTCTCTGTCTGAGTAGCTTCAACTTTCAAGTATATAGAAGGCTTTGTTGTTAGATCAAAAAGCTCTGTAGTCAAAGTCATCTCTCTTCCCTTCCATTTACAGCTGACTCATCAGTGTCTGAGTCACCTCATGCAACAGTGCATTGCTTTCAGGACAGTCCTGAGCATAGAGTAAGGTAAAGGCACGAAATTTGGGAAGCTGCAGGCAGAAGTATGGATACAGGTAGCATTGTCCTAGATGGCACTGCCCTGCCTACAGATAAATTAGTGATCCTGCTGTGTCTAGGGAACATTAGATACATCCAACACATCCCATGTAGGTTGTCTAGCACAGTCTATGCATATTAGGTGGACTTGGCAGTCACACAGAGATGGACTTCACAGCATGTGTCCTTCAAGTCTGATACACTTGGGGAGCTTTAGACCTACAGTGTAATCACTGAGTGTGTTGTTTGGACTATGCACAGTAAGCGTCATCATGGGATCAAGATGCACCAGTTTTACTCTGTGCACACAGTCATGATGCAGGTTTCTTGAACAAAATATGACAATCTACTATGGACTTCCCTTTCAGTCTCCATATTGGTGCTCTCCAATGCATTTTGGCAGGGGTAATCATGCAGCCATAGAGTTGTTTGAACCAGCTCAGTGGTGTAGCTGAGTGTGTAGAAGCACAAGGACTAACTAGTACTGACACATGAGAGGTGATGGAAGTGGTCAGGGCAGGGCTGGGCTCCTCCTCTTGACAATAGCACATGTTTAGGTGGACATAAGCCAACCATGACACTGACCTGTAGTGATTTGTCTGGGATTTTGGCATGTTGGATATCACAGACAAAATTACAGCTGGGCCTCTATACTTTCATGAAGCTGCTGAAGACTTGAGACCAGTGGACAATTTTCTCTGCTTTTGCCTGGTAAAGAGGGCATAACTGGGATGCTGGGACAACTGGTAGTTCTGATGCAGCTGGCCTAGCCGCAGGGTGGAGTAATCCCTGCATGCCACAATAAAGAACCAGGACCACCAAAACCACGTCTGGGCATATACGGAGACAGAAATTGCACCTGGTTTGAGAAATGCATCTGCTTATCATCTCCCAGCTGAAGTTACTGACTAGTCCTAAGACAAGGATCATACTGATCTTTCACAACTGTAGCATAACAAATGTGTTTTGCTGGGTTTTTTTGTTTGGTTATTGTTGTTTGTTTGTTTTCTAGTAATGTATCTGCTTCTTAACTCAGGCGGTAAAGTCCTAGGTCTTGGTGCTCAAGTCCTGTTGGTTCTCTGTCCCTTCCTTCTGTGATGTGATAACCCCTAAATCTTTACAAAACTTTAGCAGATCAGTGTCTTTGACTGGGCCCTCACTTGACATTGACTGGCTTTAGGGGCTTGCAGGTATCACTAATGTTGTTCTGGACTGCACTGGGGCTCTGGTTTACTCTGTCTCTATAAATAATTTCTCCTCCCTTGACCTTTTGGAATGATCATTCAGTCTGTAAAGTTTCCCTTTGCTTTGCTTCCTGTTATGTTCAATAAATTCCTTTGCTTAAAAAGTCTCTTGTTACTAACCATCTGGCATCTGAGGGAAGGGAGAAGATAAGTTAAGTGCTGGACTGTGGGTCAAAAGCCTCATCTTTAAAATCCCAGCATAGAAACATTCTAAAAAAGGAGGGAACAGGAGTAAGAACAGGGAAAACTTCTGCTTCAGGCTATTGTTCCCTGGCCCAGAGCCCGGCAGGCACCGCATCAGGCAGCTCTGACCAGGAGCTTGTTTTCATTGCTGCCTGCTACTTCATTTTCTGGCCTGGGACGACATCTGGCTGGTGTGCTCTTTTCCACACCCTGGGAAGAGTGATCTTTTTAGCTGGTTACTGCAGTCCTCGGCATTAAAATATAGTGACTCAGATTACAAAGTAGCATGAGACTGGCTTACAAATAATGAGGTTTAAGAACAGTTGAGCTTTCAGTTCTTTTTGTTTGCCTTCTGGTTCAGAAGCCTTTAGAATACATGATGTGCATATTTATCTGCTTTTCATCATGAGTGTGAGTGCTCAGAAGTCACTTTAAAAATGTGGAAAAAAGCACCAACAAAAACAACAAAAGCAACAAACCAAACATAATACATACTTATCTTTTTACTGAGAAGTCTAGAGTAAATTATTTGGGCTTTCAGAATAATGCCAGTTGTCAGAAACTCTCAAGAGAAAAGAAAGGAAAAGAAAGGAAAAGAAAGGAAAAGAGAAGAGAAGAGAAGAGAAGAGAAGAGAAGAGAAGAGAAGAGAAGAGAAGAGAAGAGAAGAAAAGAGAAGAAAAGAAAAGAGAAGAAAAGAAAAGGAAAAGAAAAGAAAAGAAAAGAGAAAAGGATAATTGGCAATATTCTTGATAAGAAAGTAGAAGGGAGATAGAGGGATGAGAAAATAGGAAAAACAGGAAAGAAGATTTATTACCTTGAAGAGTTTGCCTAAACCCAGGAAGAAACCGGGGCTGTGATGCTGTAACACTCACACAGTTGTCTGCAGATTTGCAGTACTTTCCCTGGGTCTGGAAAGATTTCCTCCACCAGAAGAGAAGAGGTGCTAGATGAACAGAATTAATGGTCTGGAAACAGACACCACTGACTGTTACTCTGATCATCAGCATCACCAAACCAATGCGTGTGCTCCTACGTCCACCAAATGCATTGAAGCATAAGGAACTTGTGCATGGCTTCTTTCACATGATTCTGGATTTCAGCAGCAGCTTTGCATAACAATATATTTCAGTTTTGACCGATAACCTGTTGCAAATCTTCTAACCTACCCTTGCAAAACAAAACAGTTTTCACCAAACCTGGTATTTTCACACAACATGAGACTGAAGTCCTGCATCCTGGCAGAGTTGTTATTTTATTGTCTGAGTTGCTGGCACAGGTCTGGTAGCCACATGTGAGTTCAACCTGACTTTTCCTGTCTGGGGAATTTTGCAAAAAGCACGGCTACAAGTGCGAGGGCTACAAACCAATAATTTCTGTTTCGGTCTATATACATTTATTGCTTCTCAACACAGTAATAAAGCTTTCTGGTTTTAGCTCTTTACAGGTAGGATGGACATGCTTGGGTGAAACTACAACAACTACAGCAAGAATATAATTCGAACCGGTGACAAGTTAGCACTATAAACATAACAAAATTTGATCTCTGTGTACATACTTTAGAGTTAAAAATATATTATAGGAAGATTGGAATGTTTTCCCTTGAGAGTGGAGCCACGCACATAGCAGCTGCTTTGATACCACATGTCAGTGTCTCCTGGTTGATATTTACTTAAATATTGACTCATTTATGAAGCTAATTAAGCATTGGAGCAGGTTGCCCAGAAATACGGTGTACTCTTCACCACAGATGTTTATAAGACCAGACTAGATAGAGCCCTGACCCAAGGACCAGGAGGCTGGATTAGAGGCCTCCCAAGGCCCCTTCAACATGAACGTTCCTGCAATGCTGTGACTCCAGGTCTCTCAGGCATGGATTTCAGGGGTTTTTTCCCCCCCTTGAATTTTCCAGTCTGTAAAAGTTTAGTGCAGCCTCTTAATCATGCCTTCTTGTAAGAAGGAAGAAACCCCGCGCCACTGAAAAGCAGTAAAATGTGCTGTGTTTGTGAGTTTTTCATGGGTGCCAAGTACAGATATTATTAATATTTTGCTTTTCTACTTTGGGGGAGCCTGGAAGGGTAGAGAAGCAAAAAGAGGTAAAAATATAAACACATCTTTTATTTGGTGAGGTGACAGCTGGAGATGTGGTCTCCCTATTGGAACAGAAGCACAGTCCAACAACAATTGATTGGCAAACCAGAACATTTCCTGGTGTGGTAGCTCCTCGGAGACCAATATGAAGCAGTGGCTACCATCCTCTAAGAGCAGCAGGCAGAGTCATGCAGTTGATTTAAATACATGCAATGTCATCTTATTTTACAAAATCATTTTGTGTGCCTGTTGTCTAAGGCCTCTGAGAAGACTATCAGGTGCCTTGGTATGAAAAGCATGGGACATATGTGTACGGTCATACTCTCCTTATCATTTTGGGAGCTTCTCTGCTGAAAGTTCTGTCCAAACACCAGTTTGGGCTTTGGACTTTTTCCAGTTCATTCCTAGGGGCTTTGCCATATCCCCAGTCCTTCCTTTCCTTGGGCGGTGCCCAGGCAGGGTGGCTCTGCCATCAGTTCCTGTTCTCCAGACCCTCGCTTGGATTTACCAGGGAGAGGTAGGGGCCTGAGGACACCATAGGCGTTGTGAGAGGCAGCACAGCATCACCAGGGAGAAAGGGCTCATTGCTACTGATATGCTTGTCACAGCCTGGTGGTCTCACTGCGCCCTTACAGCACACTTGTTCATGGGTAATGTATTAATGTCTTCGAGAAAGTCCCTGCTTTCTTCCTCTGGGATTAGGATTTTAGCTGCTCCAACCCTTCAGACTGGTAATCCATAATCTAATCAGATTTTATTACATTCAGAGCAAATGAGGAAGGCTAAATCTGATGTCCTGTTCCATTAGGGACCATTGATTTTCCATGTTCTGTCACCTTCGAAGATGCTAATGAGTGTCCTATCACATGACCATAGCTGTTTTTAGTATCATCTCAGAGTCATTATTTCAGGAGCCTCATTAACCTCTGGTTTTTCAACAAGAGCGATTTGGAGAAATGATGACCAGTTATGGTTATATTCTTCTTCTTCTGGTACAGAGGTTTGATTTAAGCTACTTAATTTTTCCATTCTTTCTGATGCCTACTACTTATGCTCTTCCATCTCTCTATTTCATGCTCCCAAACACCACTCAGAGCTTTGATAACAAGCCTCCTGCCTAGCTCATGCTGGAGCTGAGAGTGAGTGAAAAGCTGTGGGATTTAGGAAGGACTCTAGTATGGCAATAGGGAACTTCTTCAGGGCTCTCATTCAGTTCTCCTGGTTCTGATGCCTCTCTTACGGTGTGTCTCTCTATAACTCACACTGCCCTGGTGGTGGGCTCAACATTTGAGCTATATTGGTAGCTTTGGTGTCCTGCCTGTTTCTCAGAGGTGGTCTTCATCCTGCTGAGTCACAAATTTCCTTGAGAAGTGAGGCCCTGTAGACAAATTACTCTGCTCTGCAGGATTTAGATTTTCAGACTATTTGCTTCTCCATAAGTAGCCATCATGAAAGCATCCCCCAGGTGATGGAGAGTCCTCCTACCTGTTTTTTCATGTTAAGCTGTATGATCCACATAGACCATCCCCTGAAACAGCTTCAAGCATCATGTTTTCTGGGTAAAGAGATTCAGTGGATCGCACAGAACATCTGATTAGGGTAAAACTGAGACAAAAGGAGGGATAGGGAAGAAAAGAGAGGGAACTAACAACTCGTGGGAAATGGAGTATGAGTCCCAAAAGGCATGTTTCCGGAACAACAATATTCAGTCTGAGGATGCACAGATGGCTCTTAGGAGATGTACAAAAGATCGCTTGTTGAAAACAAGCATCCTGTCTTTTCTTAAACACCTCCAGGGACGGTGACTCCACCACCTCCCTGACCAATCCATTCCAGTGTTTTATCCCCCTTTCTGTGAGGAAGTGCTTCCAAATATCCAACCTAAACCTCCGCTGGTGCAGCTTCAGGCTGTGCCCTCTCGTCCTGTCACAAATTGCCTGGGAGAAGAGCCCATCCCTCTCCGGTCTACAACTTCCCTTCAAGTAGTTGTAGAGAGTGATAAGGTCCTCCCTGAGCCTCCTCCTCTCCAGGCTGAACAACACCAGCTCCCTCAGCCTCTCCTCGTAAGACTTCCCCTCCAGTCCCTTCACGAGTCTCGTTGCTCTCCTCTGGACCCGCTCCAGCACCTCAATGTCCTTCGTGAAGTGAGGGGCCCAGACCTGCACCCAGTGCTCGAGGTGAGGCCTCCCCAGTGCCGAGTACAGGGGCAGAATTCCATCCTTAGTCCTGCTGGCCACACTATTCCTGATACAGGCCAAGATGCCGTTGCTCTTCCGTGCCCCCTGGGCACAGCTGGCTCATGTTCAGCCGCTGCCAACCAGCACTGCCAGGTCCCTCTCTGCCGGGCTGCTCTCCAGCCACTCATCCCCCAGTCTGTAGCGATACACGGGGTTGTTGTGGCCAAAGTGCAGGACCCTGCACTTGACCTTGTTGAACCCCATACCGTTGGCCTCAGCCCAATGACCCAGCCTGTCCAGGTCCCTCTGCAGCGTCTTCTTACAGCTCCTTACAGTCTATAGGGTCTTGTGTGTATATGAAATCCAGAAAGACATCTGGACAATTTTTAGAGATCCACAAACTGGAAAAAATATTCTCTAATAAAGGGATGTACTTACAGTGAACTGAGGGAGAAGCCGTATATAGAGAAGCCATCACCGAAAGCCTAAAGTGAATCATATGCCAAGAGGGAAGACAGTGTCTACATCATCCACTTGTTTCTTGAGAGCGAAAATAAGAGGACTAGTGTCTGTCCAGTCTGGGAAATGCAGAAATCATCCCCTGGGAAATGCTGGGATGTGTAGCTCTGGCAAATGCTTTTTAAATGTTAGGCAAAGTTCTCATCCACATTTACAGAGATGTCCTCTTCAATCTTCAGAAATTCAGATAAAAATTTAAAAGTTCTCAAGCTTGACAGTTGTCCAATGCGAGTTAATGCACTGATGGTTTCACTTCTTGATTTTTGCCCCGTTTCTGGGAAGCACAGGAGGTTATATGTGCACTGGGTTTGTTCCCTTGATCTCTAAGAACAGAAATGCAAAGGTGCGTTTAAACAGCTGCCAAGCACTAACCCCTCGAAGAGGCTGCCCATTAGATGGCAGCACAGATACATTCAATGCCCAGTGCTGCCAGGTGCTGCTCTAGGAAAGCCTCTCTGCTGCTTTCACCTTCCTCAAGGTATCTTGTGGCTGAAGAATTTTCACATTACTTAAAATTGCAAAATTAACTCAAACCTGTAAAGGTGGAATTTCCTATTCTATTGCAGTACATGACATACAAGAAAAGAAACAGTGGTAACGTATTAAACTGGAAGCGCTTTCAGAATTTCTGAATGATTTTATTCCTTATCCTTCTGAAGCGTACATGAAATTCAGCTACACTGACTAAACCTGCTCCTTTCTTGATGACACATACAATAGCTTATAGCCTAAAAACCCATCCAGAAAACTCCCTCACTTTGATGCCACCAACTACCTCAGCTCATTGTCTGAGGAGCGTAATATTCTGCATTATTTTCAATTGCCATTTGAGAAACACAACAAATACAGCAGACACTTGAGTCTCACAATATTCGTGTAACACTCCAACTAATTCCATTTTATTAATGGAAAAAAAATTGAAGCAAATGGAGAGGAGAGCTAGTTTTCTTTTTCAAACTTAAATGCCTCCCACCTAGCTCATCAATAATTTTGCATCATGTTGGCATAATGTCAGTAAAGAACAATCAAGGTGCTAATTACGTATCTGTAAGCCTGACATTTGTACTGACATCCCAGTGCTTCACGTGGTATCCTTTGAGAAGGCCGTGTTTAAGAATCGTCCAAGTAGTGAGGTACCTGATCTTGTCCATGGCAGAGGAAAACTCCTGCCTTTGTGTGCTAAGACTGGATAGGGAAATCCTGACTCTGTGTAACTAATAATATAACCAATATTTTAGAGCATCTTCTGCTGTTAAGCTGTGGAAGTATTTTCTTAAATATGTGGTAATCACATCAAAGAGACAGCAATCTAGCATACAGGATTTTGACAGTCTTTATTTCATTTTTCCCTCTTAGAAATAGCAAGGTAATAGAATAATCGAATGATAGAACTGTCAGAGTTAGATTAATAGATTAATAATTGTGACTGATAATTATTGCAAATAATTATAACACATAAGTAATTGTTCTTATTAATAATTATTACAGCTATATGATTCTAATATAAAGCTAACTTGCACTTGAAAAAATCAGGAGTGATAATCCATATTGTTGTAATAATTTAAAACTGGTCTGTGGAGTTAAGTTCAGCCCCAGCTCCCAGTTTTTTGGAGCATCTTTCCTTCCAGGCTGTTTTCCCAGGTGATTGAGCTGATGTTCAAACTTGGAGGCCAGTTTTGTGTTGGTGGTCTCAGGAAGTGTTCTGCAGCAACTTTTGAAACCATTCCAAAAGCGGAGGATCTTTTTAGTGTCCAATAGGCAATTAAGAGCCACAGCTCCACTTGGGAGTTGATGAGCACACTGTGCCTGCTTATACTTTATTCCCCAGAAATCTGTCTTTTGCCCAGACAATAAATACTTCCATCATTATTACCCACGGTGGTGTTATGAGACTATCTGGAAGAAGGGAAGAATATATCTGTTTGCTCTTTAAAATGCGTAAGGCAGTTCAGAAGGCAGTATGAAGTGACGCTAAGCAAAAATTTAAGAGAGAGACACATGGGTAATAGAAGGTGTCACCGCAGTATCTGATCGCTGCAAGCCTTGGCTTTGTGTATTTTGCAGCATGGGACTAACCTTGTTTGATATGAAAGGAAGAGCATGAATTTTTAAACCACATATTCTACTTTTGACAGCATTTTGAGTCTTCAGTGAAAGTCTCTTCTCAAAATACTAATGTAAGTCAATGAGGATCACAGATCCAGGTGGAATGCCTGCAAGTATGGCTAATGTGTACAGGTACTGCCAGCTCCTCCAACAGCAGGCAAAGCCGTTCCCATCTGTGCAGAGCTCCTTGGAAAGGAGAAATGTACAAACCTCTAGACTTAACACATGGGGAAAAAAAAAACTATGTTCCTTCTGGCAGTACCTCAGGATATACTCAGCATATGTCTGGCTTTTCAATGTATAAACTAGTCAGGACAAATCAGTTTTACTTTATTTTACTTTATCTTTTTAAAAAAATTTCTTCTTCTACTTCAAATCCTCAGAGAATCAGCTGAAACTACTAACACTTTTAGATGTTTGAAGGACATCAGAATGAAAATGGACAGAATGCTGCTGGGCTCAGCATTACATTTTCCTACCTACAACAGGGGAAGATGGATAGTGTGAGAGAAGCTGATCCATTACTCTGATCAAAATATGTCAGGGTCTGGGAGTTTGGGAATAATTAACCCCCAGTCACAATCATTTCTAGATCATCTCCAAATGCAGGAGATGCCTTTTGTTGGTAAAAGCTCCGGGATGATGTACATCTGTGACAGTCCCCAATGGCTCCAGCGTAGCTTCATGTAGTGAAATTACAAGGAGCCAATATCTGAACTTTTATAGTGTCTTCCAACTTCTTTGAGATTTCAGATCTATTTAGGAATAACTGAAATGTGTTGCCCATAAAAATGAATAGGATTTCAGCACCCTACAAATTTCGTAGGTCTCGATTTAACTATAATTAACTCTTAAATAATTTACACTCTCCTTTCTCTTACTATAAACCAAGTTTTATACCAAAGGAATCAAGAACTTTATATTGTTGCCAACATAGAGAGAGTCACATACTATAAGGTGGAGATGACTTAACAACGAGGTTCTTATCCTGTGAATTTGACCCATGCATACAAATCCCTGCACTCATTAAGGGATCAAATTTTGTTTGGACTTTACATACCTTACGGCTCGGTGTAGGTACAGGTGTGTAGGAGGTGGCCAGGCTTGTGTTTATGAGGCGGATGGTAATCCCAACAACAGCAGCCGTTACCACAGATGAGCTGGAGAAAAGCACTATCACGCTTTATTTTAGTATGCTACAAAATTCATTGTTGAACTTTATTAGGTACTTTAATACCAAGCATACTTGAAAGTAACAAAAACTATTGTTGTTATTACTTTTTACAGAAAATCAGGTATTTCAACAGTTTTCTTTACAGTTTGTGGACTTAAAAAAAAAATACAATTGACAAGTTACAATGGAGTGGGATGGGAAAGCGGTAACATTTAAAAAGATAAAACATACTCTTCATACTCAGTCAACATTTAGTGATGTACATCGTGGAACGTCTCTCCTCCTAACAGTGTACAAATGGTACATATGCACAGAGCTGTCCTGGCAGAGTTGCGAGGTCTTGTGATGACACAATTTTGCAACATTTGTGTATGTTTAGAAAGGGCTTTTAAGTTACACGGTCACCATGATGCAAAACTTAGTAGTCCATAACAAAATAATATAATACAGAGAAACCCTGTTTTGGTGATTTCTGTTACAGCAGAAGCGCCATGGCTACAATGATGTGGGGTAGAGGTAAACCTAAGGAGCAAATGAAGATGGTGATACGATAGCCAGCCAGATAGCAAACCCTTGCACAGGCTTTTGAGGTGAGTGTGGCTGTGAGCCAACAAGAGCAGTGAATGAGGATGGGCTTCACCGAGACACCATTTAACAGGGACTGCTGAATGCATACGACCCTTAAGGATCTGCACTTCTCAGCTGACACTGGCTGGACTAACTCTGGATTTAAAAACCTGTCTGAAGTGGGACCTTAATGAGTTAATGCAACCTCATGTGTAAACTACTTGACTTTTACCTTCCATCCCCTTCAGGTCAGTAGCAGGTAACTGGGAATATGTTTACCGTGGTTAATTGATTTGATTTTGACCATCACTAATGCTGTAGAAGTCAGGGCAGTCTCCTACACATCATTACAAGAGCAGATTTAGATTAAAGCAACATTTTTATTTTTATTTTTAACGCTGCCCAGATTCACACGTAAATTTAGTTGGCCAACATCCACATCAGCATTTGGTCTCTAGGACTAGCAGCACCACACTGATACCCTGGTAGTTAGATAGAAGAGTTAGCTAATTTCCCTGCATATGTTTATGGACAGTTTGATTAAAGATATTTTTTCATTCAAAAATAAAATAAATCTTCTGGGATTCATGCACTAAATTCTGGAATAATTTGTATTGTGCAGCCAACAGTTAAAAACCAGTTTTAACTCATGTTTTACTCATGTCTTCAGTGTATTGTATTATTTGGGATCACCATTAGCAATTAATTATTATTTTAGCCATTTCCCCTGAAAACCAAAGAATGAGGCAACAAGCTTAACAAAATTGGAATAAAATAGCTCTTCAGTGTTCATTTTGGGCTGGATTCAGCTGCAATATGCAGGAGAGGGTGGAAGAAATGTAGGGAGCAGTGTGTTCCTGCCCGGTCCTGAGCCAGAAGACTGGCACCATGCTGGTAAGTATTGGTGAAGAGCAGAGGAGAGGGGGTGCCTGCCTCCCTCTGTTGCTCTGTGCCTGACGCTGGGCATCTAGGCCTTTCCTTATGAGGTTTTTCTTGATACCCTGTGTCTCCCCTTCTTTGACTGCTCAGAGACTTTGGAAATGAGGGTGCCCTTGGGGGAGCAACCCACCATGCCCCTGCAGAGGGAAGCACCAGCCCCACCAGTGCCCTAGGGCTCCATGCACCCATCCCTCACATAGCTATTCATAATGCGTATTTGCTTACTAGTCATTTAATTTATGTGTTGAGTTTAAGGCCAGAAGGGTCCTCACCTGACTGGCATTAGCAGAGGCCAGAGAGTGTCACCCAGCGGTTATATGGCTGAGCAAGGAAAAGAACAGAAACACCCTTGCAGTGGGCGGTTGTATGTTACATTTAAGGGGTAAATTACTTTCTCCTATTACAAAAGAAATCAAGTGCTTTTATTGTATCACTTCAAATACAAACAATTCTATGTGTCTTGGGAAATTATAAGTAGTATGATATTCAGTCAGACATACTTTATAGTATATATGCTTCATAGAACTAGAATATAGGTCAGAAATAATTTTTCAGTCTTAAGTTTGTTACAGACATAGCTTATTAATCAGAACACATACGCAGTAAAAACTGAGAAGCTTTACAGTTTTAGTCAACTTATTATACAGTGAAGTAAATGAAGTGCAGCAATGTAGCAGTAAAAGTTATGCTTTTTCCACTAGGTGATGGAAACATTCAGAGAGTCTATTTATAAATGCTAGCTTAAGAGAGATGTCCTATCAGGTTCTTGGCTACTGGGTAGGAATAGTCTGGAGTTAACTGCCTCTCTACTGCGAAAGGTTTTAAAGCTTTTTGCTTTCCGTCCGAATAAAAAAAATGACATTTACAAACCTCTTCAATGCATATATATTACATATGTTTATCTAGCAACAACTACACCCCTTTTAATTTATTCCCCAAATGTGACTTTTCATGCATGTCTTCTGGATGCTGTATTCAGCAACAGTTTCTAATGAGCTGGTGTGTAATCCATGATTGCATTTCTCTTCTGAAAATCACTTCTACGTCTGGCTGATCTATGTTTAGAAGGTGGTGCTTACCCATCAGGCATTTTTGCACTTGTCAGCATTCTTCACTGTCGGAGGCCCTTTCCCAAGCTTCTTCCCATTTTAATGTTGATGTACAAAAGCTGTTATTCGTTTTGTTTTGTGCTCATTCTAGTGAGGATTGGCTTAGTAGTACTGTGCAAAAACAGAGAGAAGAGAGAAGCTGGTTTACTGCCAGCAAACATAAAAATGTTCACACTGTGCTTGGCTCAGAGCGAGCCTCTGATCAATATTCTAATGCACTTCATTATTTGCATTTCTATTTATCATTAAAAATGACAAGTTTAATCTTCAGATATGACAAGGATTTGCAATCTGGAATTCTTAAAAACCAGTTTTCATCAGCTAATCAACATGGGAAGTCAATATAATGAGATTGTTTCATCTAAAGTTTTAACAACGTGAAATTAAAGATAAAATATGTATATGGGCAATGATGACATTTGCTAGAAGAGTAACATTAATTGAATTTAAATCCTGACATTTCTGTTCCATATCAATAATTTCTTTCACTCCCCTGAGCACACAATCCACGTTTGTAAACAAGACAAAATAATACCTTCTGTTACATTTCAAAGGAGCAGAACCCAGTGAGGACAGAGGTGTTTTCAACTTGAACTCTGTTACAAGCTAATTCTTATCCATCCAGTTTTCATATACTGTAAATAGAGCTGCATACACAGGTGAGTGGACAGTGGCT
>WEIS01059892.1:0-10187 GCA_013389965.1 Todus mexicanus
ATAGAAAAGGGAACAAGAAACAAATCTTTTAAGGTTATGTATTGCAACCTGGTCACTGGTCAGTGGGAAGGTCCAGCTGAAGTACAATTTGTTGGAAGAGGTTATATGTGTGTTCTTACCCCCACAGGGCCTCAGTGGATTCCATCCCGCTGGACCAAGATTGCTAACGCCAGCTAATATGATGTTGAATTCAGGAGTTAAGTCAGTTAACCACAGAATTAAAAATCTCAAATGGATTTGGACTAGATGATTGGTTAAAATCATTAGGCTTAGGACCTTGGCTAACCTCTTTGGTACAACACGTGATCACCATTTTGTTAACTGTTATTGTGTTCATTGTTTGTGCTCCATGTTTTTGTCACTGTTTGCAGCGTATGGTTTACAAGTCAACTGAACGACTGTTCAATCGAGCTATGCTTGCGCAAAAACAAAAAGGGGGAATTGCTGAAGAATGGCTTAGTGAGCAAGGCCACGGCTCGCTAGAAAACTTGTGCAAGCAAAGCTCTTGTTGAAATATGCAAGTGACCAGAGTAAGGGAGGCACAAGGCAAGGACACTCTGACGAAGAGGCGAACAGCGAAGAGACGGTCCTCCAGGGGGAGGAGGGGAGGCACCCTGACCGAGAGCCGCGGGTCTATTGGATATGTAAATGACTGCGCCTCGGCGCCAACCAATGATGCTGTGATGCGTTTGTTTGGGCACTAGCAGACTGTATATAAGTTTGAGCTATCCGAGTAAAGTTTGAAGCGTGCCTTATCAACCATATTGGCTGTGTCGCATGTCTTCCCGCGCCGTCAGAAAACTGCTCCTCATAAAGCAATTGAGCACTTTGGATCCTGCGTAATAATTCCTGTAATGCCAACCTTCAGGAGGATTTCCACCTTCTTGTGTACCTGGATTGGATTTGGCTGAGTGGAGTTAGTGTTTTCCATAGCAGCTCTTAGAGTGCTGTGAGGTTGTTGATAAGACATTGGTGTTGTGGCTGCTGCTGACAAACGCTCGTACAGCACCTAGGCCATCTATCCAAAGCTTCCCCTCCCTTAGTGGGATGGAATGGGCAAGATCTTGGGACAGAACACAATCAGGACAGCTGACTCAAATTGTCCAAAGAGATATTCCACGCTATATGACATCAGCTCAGTAATAGAGAACTAGAGAAAAGGGGAAGGAAGGGGGGCATCTTTTGGAGAAGACGTGTTCCCCAAGCAACCGCTACGCATATCAGAGCCCTGCTTCCTGGGAAACACCAGACATAGCCTGCTATGGGAAGCGGAGATTAACTCTTGCTTTTTCACTTGCTTTGCACATGCGACCTTGCTTTTTCCTGCTTTGCTTCATTAAATTGCCTTTATTGAAACCCATGGGTCATTTCTGTCTTATTCTCTCCTCCCTTGTTGTGTTGAGGGAGGTGTGGTGGGAGAGTGACAGAGCGACTTGATAGGCACCTGGCATTCAGCCAAGGTTAACCCATCACAGTACCTTAATGTGCTGTTCGGGGGAACCTTGTGTTAAGCAAACTTGTGTAGCTCTGTCACTTCAGCTCTGCACCTTCCCCAGTGCAAATGGACACAGCAGTGCCCCTGTTTGCTGATCCCCGTGTTGCTCAGCTACTGCTCTTTACCTTTGCCTGGGTCTGGGAAACATCTGGCCATGCAAGCTGAACAATGTCTCTATGTACACGCAATCTTCTTCCCTGCATCTAACCTAAACAAAACTCCTACAGAGACTGTCCTCTTCACTGTCCCTTCATCTCTAGTTCATGGAATAACACTAAAGACAATCTCCTTTGCCACACACACAGAAAAACATCATTTTCCAATTGGGTTCTAAAAGGGTAGCACATTTCAATACAGGATAAAATGTTTGCAGGATATACCATTTTCAAAAAGTTTTGGTGCTTTTTTGGAGGTGTTCAGGTGTGCAATAAGGCTGACTGCTTTTCCCTTACTGCTTGCTGTTACAGATACCCCCATTACTTGACCTTTTCCTGTTGACCCTGTATTCCTCTGTGTCGATAGTCTGACGTGCATGCAAGATGCCCCATAAGGAGCTTGTAGATGACAGAACAAGGAGAACATGGCTTTGATAGGAATCAGACATTTTCTTTTTTACTCATTTTCTTAAAAGCTCCTTTTAAAAAGGAGAAATATGGTTGAATGTTTTTGCTGTTTTGGTTTTGATTTGGAGGTTATTTTTATTTTTATTTTTTTTAAATCATTCTGCTTTTTGTCTGCAGCGTCTGAGATGTACTGAATGAATAGGATTTGCTTCACTGAACTGAAGACTCAGAATCACTGGAACTGTTACTTCTTCAGGCTTCTCATATCCTCCCAATAGCTTCAGGTTCCAGCTATCCCATCACTTGTGACATTATTAGAGTCTCTCCTCCACACTTTGGGGAATGATTGCCTCCTCCAGGAGAACAAGGTGATATGTAAGAGGGTATAATTTCCACGGTCCAGAACATTTTAACACTCACATTTCTTTCTGCTATCTCTGTCTGCCATTCATCCTCACTAGACTTCAGACAGACACCCAAATGCAGTATTCAGTCAGCTAGACATTTCTGACACTTGACTGCTGCATCTATTGTCAGTCATGACTTTCTTGTTCAAGAGAAAGACTTTTCGCTTGCAGGGTGCTGAGGGATTTGGCTCTCCTCATTAATACTTTGCCCTTGTGGAAGGGCTCAGAACAAAATAATTCTCCTTTCCTGTAATATGGTGAGCATTTTCCTGTCATCTGTCCATTCTCAGCATTCTTTTAGAACCAGGTGAGAGCAATTGAAGGCTTTAACGAAGACACTGAGCTGATTACGGCACCATTAAAATGCTGGTGTACATGAAGACACAGCTAATATTGGAAAAGGAAAGTTAAAGAACTTTAAATGTGGTTCCATGACTTATTTTTCTTTTCAAATAGTCCACATAAATTTAGATTTTCTGTAATTCACACATATTTTTTGTTAGCCAAGTAATTCTGTACATCAATGATCAGGAAAGAGCTTTCATTTGATCAGAAATGAAGATGTGAACAACTGAAGCTTGCTAGCACAGTACCCTTCAAATTCTTAAGTCTTCATTTGGTTAGGACAAGTTTTCAACTACACAATGTAAGAAGGCAGAAGAAGACAAGCATAGTGTCCTGGTTTGGGTTAGAACAGAACAATTCTGTTCTATGATTTTTATTTTTCAGCTAAGTCTGCCTGAAGTTAGCAGCATGTTTTTGCAGAGAGTCTGCTTCTAGCAGTGATGACGCTCCATGTTTATAGCTAGCACCAAGGATTGGTGTGCAAACCAAGGTCACTGCTGGATCTTGTGTACCACACTGGGGGGTGCAGAAAAGCAAAGGCTGCACCTTCAGGGAGGATCGAACAGGACAGGTGACCCTAAATCAGCCAACGAGGTATTCTGTCCCATATACATCATATTTGGTATAAAGCTGAGGGATCACGAGGGTCTCGGCCCTTCTACTCTTGGCCCTTTCATCACTTTGCCCTTCTTCTGTTTCTCTGAGATGGAGCTGCTCTCTCAGCTTCAGGACTCTTCCTTGCTGGGATTGGCCTTGGCAGCTTCAGCTTTGCCCTGAGGCCTCCGGCCCTGGTCTCAGCCCCTGGCTCAGGCCTTGTCTGGGCCCCAGGTTCTGGGCTGTATCCCTGAATCCAGCTCCTGGTTCCCGTCTGCTGCTGGGCCCTTCCACAGCATCAGTGGGGACAGGGACAGATTTACCATCGGGGGGGGTTGGGTTCGATACTGGTTTTGTACATATTTAGATATATATTTACTCTTTAAAATATTATTATTATTATTTTATTTTTGAGTAAAGCTGTTCTGGTTTCCTTTTCTAATCAATAAGTCTCTCTCCTTTATTTCCTTTCTTCCCTTTTTGGGTGGGGAGGGGGAGAAAGCGTTCTGTTGCAGATTTGGGGGTGCCCTGACCCCAAACCGTGACACATAGCTACACATCTAGAACCACGGGGACCATTTGTAAATTCAATGATTTATTTTGTTCAGAACCTAGATGCTGAACTGCAATGTGTGACTGTACTGGCATCACCTGAGCCACTGCTCCACCAGAGCATTCAGGTGACTCAGGGTCTTGCGATGAGGAAGAGGGACTTCCTCCTCTTTAACAAAGCCCTGGTCATCGCCAAGCCCAAGTAAGAGCTACACACACCAGCTGCCTTTCCTCCCACGCGCTGGACCTGGAACCAGGGCAGAGATACCCAAGATGCAGCCCCAGGCCCCCAGTTCCCCAGTGCTAAATGCATCAGTGGCCATACCCTTGGCAGGCAGATGCTAGAGGTGAACCACTGGGCTCAGCCAACTCCAGGTCACACCCTGCTGCTGGCAGAAAAGGGAGAAGGGCACCTGGTTCTCGCACAGCTTCCTCTGCTCCTTCCCTGTGCACAGGCCACCAGAACGAGTAGAGGGAGCCCAGATGACCCAGCTGTCCTTCATCAAGCTGCTGCTGAAGGAGCTTAGTGGCCACAAGGCTCCGAGTGTGTGTTGTAGTTTTGAGCCAGCCATGTGGCCACTGCACCGACACCCACACCCCGACCCGGGAATAAGAAACAGCAGCAGGACCCCAAACCCTGAGGGTGAGATAAGGAGGCTTTAATATAACAGCACAACAGAATCGGTAACAGAAACAGCAACAGTGTGAATGAGTAACAGTGACAGACACAAAGGAACAAGGCCTCACAAATCATACCGCAACCAGATCAACCCACACCGAATGCCGGAGCTATTGCTGCCCCCCATGTTTCTGGCCCCAGCCTTTGTGCCCTGGGTATGACTGTCAGTATGGTATAGAATAGCCCCTCACTTGGCTGAGAATTAACCCCATCCAATCTGAACCCAGGACATTATCCACTCCTTATTCTATACCATCTATGTCATGCCCAGAAAAATAACAACAGCATACAATTTGGCTGGCTGCACTCACTCAAAATTAAGGCCCCCTGTGGTACATATCTGACTTCTCTGTCTTGCCACATCACCCACCAGGTGCACCCAGGCCCTTGAGCAAAAGCAATGCCTTGGATGGGTTAGCCTTTGCCTGAAGAAGGCTGGATCCAGACCTTCTTTCCAGAGAGATTCTTCATGCGCACCACAGGGACTCTATCTCCTTCTACAGCACATGGAAATTTTGAGTGAGCAGGGCCAGCTCAATTGGTAGACCCTCTGGTGTTGACCAGCCAGGCGGTCTTTGCTAAATGTGTCCCAGTTTTTGAAGGTCCCACCCTCCATGGCTTTCAGGGTAGTTTTTAACAGTCCATTGTACCGTTCAAGTTTCCCAGAGGCTGGTGCATGATAAGGGGTATGATAGACCCATTCACTGCCGTGCTTCTTGGCCAAGGCATCTATGAGGCTGTTTTGGAAGTGGGTTCCGTTGACTGACTCAACTCTTTCTGGGGTATCACGATGCTGCAAGTTCTGCTTTCCAAGGCCCAGGATGGTGTTCTGGGCAGTGGTGTGGGGCATTGGATACATTTCCAGCCACCCAGTGGTTGCTTCCACCATTGTGAAGATGTAGTGCTTGCCCTGGCGAGTTTGCAGGAGCGAGATGTAGTCAATTTGCCAGGCCTCTCCATATTTGTGTTTCTGTCAGTGTCCTCCATACCACTGGGACTTTATCTGCTTGGCTTGCTTTATTGCAGCACATGTTTCACATGCATGGATAACCTCTGCAATAGTGTCCATGCTGAGGTCCACCATGTTATGGCAATCCCATCTATATGTAGCATCCCGTCCTTGATGACCTGAGGCGTCATGGGCCCACCAAGCAATAAATAACTCGCCTTTACACTGCCAGTCCAAATCCACCTGAGCTACTCTGGTCTTGGCAGCCTGATCCACCTGATGGCTGTTTTGATGCTCTTCTGTGGCCTGGCTCTTAGGTACACGGGCATCCACATGGTATACTTTTACCCCCAGGTTCTCCACTCGAGCAGCAGTATCTTGTCATAATTCAGTGGCCCAGATGGGTTTACCTTTGCGCTGCCAGCTGCTCTGTTTTCACTGCTGTAGCCACCCCCAAAGGGAATTTGCCATCATCCATGAGTCAGTGTAGGGATAGAGCACTGGCCACTCTTCCCTCTCAGCACTGTCTAGAGCCAGATGGATGGCTTTCACCTCTGCAAACTGACTCGATTCACTTTCTCCTTCAGCAGCTTCGGTAATGCATTGGGTGGGGCTCCACACAGCAGCTTTCCATTGTCGATGTTTTCCTATAATATGGCAGGACCCATCAGTGAATAAGGCGCATCACTTCTCATCATGTGGCAGTTTGTTACATGGTGGGGCCTCCTTGGCACACGTCACTTCCTTCTCCTCTGGTGACATCCCAAGATCTTTGCTCTCTGTACAGTTTGTGATCACTTTCAGGATTCCTTGGCAGATGGAACTCCCTGTTTGAGCCCATTGTGTGATCAGTGCCATCCACTTACTCCATGTAGCATCAGCTGTACAGTGTGTAGTTGTGTCCTTTCCTTTGTACATCCAGCCCAGCACTGGCAGTTGAGGTGCCAGGAGGAGCTCTGCTTCAGTTCTGATCACTTCTGATGCAGCTCAAACTCCTTCATATGCTGCCAGGATCTCTTTTTTGGTTGGTGGGTAGTTGGCCTCAGATTGTTTGTACTCCTGACTCCAAAACGCTAGGGGTTGGCCTCAGGTCTCCCCTAGTGCTCTCTGCCAGAGGCTCCAGGTAGGACCATTCCTCCTGACTGTGGTGTAGAGCACGTTTTGAATCTCTTGTCCTGCCCAGATCGGCCAGAGGGCTACTGTATACACAATCTCTTGTCTCATTTGTTCAAAGGATTGTTGCTGCTCAGGGACACATTCAAAGTCGTTCCTCTTCCAGCTGCTGCTTGCCTCCTGCTCTCGCGATAGTCCTGGCTCATCATCATCTTCCCTTACTATGCACGCTGATTTTCTAAAGCATTTCATTTTCTGGATAGGAGGGACTGACACTGGCAGAGGGTGGTTCTCCAGTTCAGCTGCAGCATCAGGGCACTGAACAGTGTTGAAGAGGACCCGGTAGGCATGGGCAAGGCCACTGTGGTGGGGTAAGTTCTGCACAGCAACATCAAAATGCAGTTCAGCCCAGGAGTGGGGTGCAGAGGAGCAAGAAGCAGTGTGAGGAGCAGGACACAGGCTGTGCTGGAGCACGCACAGCTCCGCATGCTGAGAGGCCAAATGAGCAGAGGTCACTCAGAGTGTATTTGGAGCAAAGAGCTCACAGCCACCTGAAAGACCCTGCGCCATCAATCCACATGCTGGCACCTGCTCAAAAACTCAAGGGCTGCGTGACTAGCATGAAAAAGGGTCATGACTAGTGCAAACAAGGGGCAGGGATTAGACTTATAAAAGGCTCACGCCCGAGGTGCCAACGGTGCACCCACCAGCACAGGATCTGACATCAAGCTGGACCAAACCAGTGGGACAACGCTGGATCCAGGGGTGGTGACACCTTTGCACTGAGTGCACTCTCCCCCCAACCAACCCTTTCTCTTCCTCTCAACTTTCATCTGTTTTCATTGATAAACACAGCCTGGTTTAGCAAAAAGGGACAGGTTTTGATCTGCACAAGTTTATTCACTATTGGTCAAGACACAGTTTGGTATCGTTCCTCCCAGCTGGTGTCTTGGTGACTGCACCAACTTCATGGCCCTTTCGAGCAGGGATCAGCTTTTCTGTCGCTGCTCTTCTTGGAAGATTAGAAAGATTCACCTTCCCCAACATCCACCGAGTGTGATGGGACGGGCCCCTCATTCCCAAACAGCACCTCTTCCACGTGCTCGGCATCAGGGGCACAGCGCTGAGAGAGGACCTGAGCGCTCGCCTGGCACTTCTCCTCCATGGCTCTTTGCTCCTCCTCAGCTGACAGGACCCACAGGAGAAGGAGGTGGCTGCCCTGGCCCTTAGTGTTGGATGGAACTCAGCCGCTGCAGAGGTGCCCAGGCCGCTCGCTGGGCTCTGGCAGCAGGGGTGGTCTCTTCAGCTGGCCCCTGGCAGCTCAGCCAGCACATCACGCTGGCCCAGCCTGTCCAGGTAAGCAAGGCTGGCCAGGGTGCCCCCATCCTGCTGGCTCCTCTGGAGAGGTGGTGTCCTTGGCAGAGGGACCCCAGGTGGGGTTTGGGGACAAAGCTGGCTCATCCCCACATCACTCAGCTCTAGTCCACTCCTCCATCCTGTCCTAGTGAGATCTATGGAGCCATCCACACTTGACTCTGCCCCTGCGGAAGGTTCATCTGCTCCAGGGCCTGTCTTCACCCAAGCAACTGTCTTTCTTTGTCCTCTGCAGGACCTGCTGGCTCTCCTACAGGAGCACAGAGGTCCATCTTGTTAGCCAGCTCACACGCCTGCTGGCTGCATCTTGAAGGTGAACCCTGCTGACCTGGAGCCAGGCAGCTCCCATCTTTGGCAGTGCCGATGGGCACCTTTGAGAGCGGGAGCTGAAAGCCGGCAGCCTGCTCATAAGCCAGAGCACTGGGGATGCTGCCTGTGCTTCCAGCAGCAGTGGTCAAAGCCTCGCCTGGGGCCCTTGGCATTGCAGGACTTCCTCTGCAAGATGCTCTCCAAGCTGCCTGAGGTAGAGCTCCTCGAGCAGTGGATGAGTGCCCTGCAGAAAACTGTCAGGCAGGAGAGACTGGCAGGACCAACAGGGTCAGGATGTCGAGCAGCCTGCGTGCTCTGCAGGGACTGGCAGAGAGCTTTTGCCTGCTAAGCAAAGCCTCCTTGAATGAGCCGTGTTTTCTGTCAGCCACCTCTTGTTGCTCTCCTTGGAGCTCTTCCCACAGGCATTGGAAGTGCCCCATGCGCTACTGGAATCAAGACTGCACCACCTACATGTCTCCTTGTTACCAGGAACTGTGCTTGGATTGCATGGGCTGTGCAATGCACTGTACACATGAGCAGCTAAACTGCCCACTGTGTGGACCCATCATGTTCTTAGAGTGGTTGGACGATGATTATTTGTTGTTCGAGGCCCCAGGGGCAGCGGGATCACAGGCTGGAGACACCTGGGACAAGCAGGAGAGGCCTGTGGGGCTGGTGCCTTTGGGTCCTGCGGGTGACTTCCCTCAAGAGCACAATTATTGAACCTTCGACAGCCCAATCCTGGCAGCACCACAGGATGAAAACAGTTGGGATGAGCAAGACGGGACTGCGGCGCTGGTGTCTGGGGGTCCCGCACGTGGCTTCCCTGTGGAAGTCTGGGCAGACCTTTTCCGCAGTTCTACCCCAGACACCATCTCGTCCCTGCTGCAGTGGCTGCAAACAGAACTTTCATCACACTTGCAGGGTCTGCACTGGTGAGTAGCAGCCACCAATGAAATCATTTTGAACAGCCTGAGCCTGTGGGGGCTGGACGAGGAGGCGCTGATCTTCGAGCTGCAGCACTGGCTGCCAGAAAACATGCCAGGGGAGCGAAGAACGTTGAACAGGCTCCTGGGCACCTGTGTGGAGCTGCACAACAGCGATGTCTGCCCCGCCCGTCCCAGCAGGACCCCCTTGCTGCCCAGAGAGAGGACAGCAGCTCTGCCCCTGCCCCAGCCCAGCCCGGCCTCCTCGCCCAGCCCCACAGGCTCTGAGGTGGAGGCAGAGGCAGAGACCGGCTTGACGGAGGCAGAGGCAGAGGCCAGCTCGATGGAGGCTGCCCTGCGCAGGAGCCCCCGGTGCCGCCCAAAGAGGAGGAACCTCGGCCCCCAGGACTGTCCCCAGCCCCACAAGCCGCTGCCCCGCCAGTGGCACTAGCAGGGCTGCACCTGCCCTGAGCTGAAGAAAAGGCAATAAATTCCTGTTTCCCTTTTTTTTTTTNTGAAGAAAAGGCAATAAATTCCTGTTTCCCTTTTTTTTTTTTTTTGCATTCAAGCAAAATGGCATGTGTATGTCCCATGCTGTAAGATGTAGGAAGGTCTTTGTGACTCCAAGATAAACTGAGGACAGGTCTGTGGCTTGCAAATATAATGCACGATTTCATCCATCCAAGCCTTTTCCAGATGTTTATCAGTACTTTTCATGCCTTAGGGAAAGGTCCTTTCACACAGTTATAGAGAGCAATAAGGTCTCCCCTCAGCCTCCTCGAGATTAAGCAGGCCCAGTTCCCTCAGCCGTTCTTCACAGGGCCTGTTCTCCAGGCCTTTCCCCAGCTGAGTTGCTCCTCTGCACCCCCTCACCACCTCAA
>WEIS01059893.1:5433-25612 GCA_013389965.1 Todus mexicanus
CCCCTCCCTGCCCTTCTTCTTCCTCCCCTTTCCTCTCCCGAGCGAACCGAGCAGGAATCCGAGTGTGCACCCGGGTGTGCAAAGCGCTGGCTGAGCGCCCGAGCCACTCAACATGGATCGCTCCGGAGGGATGAACTGGGACCGCTCCGCAAAATCCCATTATCGCCTCGATTCCTCTGCCAGATCCCGGCTCCGCCAGCGCCACCGCCTGTCCTGCTCGCCCAGGCTCCGCCAAGAGGAGCTTTTAACCCCTTGGCACCTGTTTTGTTGTCTTTAAGGGAGGGGGGGGGAGAATGTTATAGTGTCATAATATCGTAACATCATAATATCATGATATAACAATATCACAATATCATGGTATCATAGTATCATAACATCATAATATCATAGTATCAATATCATATAATAACATCATAACATCATAATCTCACAGTATCATAATATCACAATATCATAGTATCAGAATATCATAAAATCATTGTATCATAGTATCATGGGATCATGAGGAAAGGCTGAGGGAGCTGGGGCTCTTGAGCTTGGAGAAAAGGAGTCTGAAGGTGGACCTCATTCCTGGTTCGAAATATGGAAAGGGCGAGTGTCGGGAGGATGGAGCCAGACTCTGCTCGATGGCCCCAGGGACAGGACAAGGGGGAACGGGTGTGAGCTGGAACACAGGAGGTGCCACTGGAATGTGAGGAGGAACTTGTTGGCAGTGAGGGTGCCAGAGCCTGGCCCAGGCTGCCCAGGGGGGTTGTGGAGTCTCCTTCTCTGGAGACGTTTCAAAGCCGCCTGGACGAGTTCCTGTGGGACTGAGTCTGGGTGATCCTGCTCCGGCAATGGGGGGATTGGACTGGAGGAGCTTTTGAGGTCCCTTCCAACCCCTGACAATGTGTGACTCTGTGATCACAGTATCATAATATCACAACTTCATAATATCGTAGTATCATACTATCATAATATCATACTATGATAATATCATAGTATCCTAGTATCATAATATCATAGTATTGTCAGGGCTGGAAGGGACCTCAAAGATCGTCCCATTCCAACTCCCCTGCCATGGGCAGGGACACCTTTCACTAGAGTAGGTTGTTCAGATCCCCATAGAATCATCAAATCATTGAATCATTGAGGTTGGAAAATCATCAAGTCCAACCGTCAACCCTACTCTGCAAAGTTCACCCCTAAACCATCTCCCCCAACACCACATCTAAACGCCCTCCAGCCTGGCCTTAAAGGCTTCCAGGGATGGAGGTTTATGCCCTGCAGGACAAGTGTCAGAAATCAGCTGGAAACCAGTAAAAAGCCAAAAAAATCCTAAAGTGTAGTGAGGAATGGTGTATGGGATTCCACCTGCAGGTCCCCTAAATCGTGAAGCGCCACATGAGAAATAACCCTGGCCTTGGACACATCATGCAGAAGAAGCAAGGAGAAATGAGGAAACCCTCAAATAATTCCACAAAAATAGCTAAACCTTAGGAGAGGGGCCTAGGAGGAAACCAAAGGGTTCATGGAAGGTGTTCCTGCAGCTCCAGCTCTGCCTAAAATCATCTGCCTGAGGACACAGGGCAGCTCTGAGGCAACACAGCCCGGGTCTCATGATCTCTTGTGTAGATCCTTGCCCAACAACCACACTGTCCTCAGGAGAAAAAAAGGAAGTGCCTGATGCCAGACTGGGCAAAGAAACAGTAGAGCATGTAACAATGGACATGGGGGTTTTTTCCTGCATTAAGAAGACATCCTCTTAAGTTGCTGCGTGGTTTTAGCAGGGCTTTTTGTAGGGCCAATGGGGGAACGATACACAGCAGGCCCATGAAAAAGTGTGCATAAAGGTGCCTGAGTTGCTGCACTACTTTTCAATCCTCTAAATCCTCCCTTTTAATCCTTCTTTTAAAAACGAAGTGCTGGAAATGCGACCAAAAGGCGAGGGTATTGTGCCTCGCCTGGGAAATGCTTGGTGTTGGCCGAATCACAGAGCTACCTGCAGTCTCCATTCCCTGTTCTGGGAGGGTTGTGAGAAGGAGAGAGACGCTTGTGGTAGTGAAGGAAACATCAAGAGAAAAAGAAAAATATCAAAAGCTGTTCTCTCTGCTTGCAGGAGTAGGCACTTCAGCTGGTTTTCAGATGCTGGCACGGATGTGAGTAGCCACGAGGCCGTATCTTTACTCGAAAACCGGTCTTCAAAGCCCTCGGTGTTTGCGCAGAAAGATGCCCTCTCTGGAACGCCACCTCAGCAGGTCTGTCCTGCAAGCGCATTGCTGCCGTGACTCCACAGGAACCGCTGCTGATTTACAGCAGCCTAAATAAGACCTGAAACAACATCGCTGCCTCTTAGCCTGGAGACCCCTCTCCGTGCTCAGAGCCTTCCCCTTGCCACAGGTAGCCTTTGCCAGGTCGGCGGATCCCACCGCGCAGCTCCTTTCGACAAAGCAGAGAGGACCCCCCCCCCCCCCTATTCCAGCAGCCCCAGTAATCCCCAGTTTAGCATCCTTTATCCTGCACCTGTTCAAGCGTTACATCCAGGGGCTGGAAGGCAGACGGCTCCCTGAGAAGCTGCCCGCTGGGTCGCTGTCTTTCTTTTATTGCATTCCTTTGAGAGTCACAGGGGCAGACAATACGGTCACCACATTGCTGGAAGGGCACTCAGCCTTAGCTCACTTTGCTGGGAGGGTTTCCCCTCCTCTCCCCCTTCTTCTTTTTTTTTTTTGGCTCTTTCTTCTTTTATCTATTGTGCTACGAACTTGTTTAAAAGAAAACAAAACAAAACAAAAAAAATAAAGGAGGAGGGGGAATGTGGCTGGTTGCCTTTGTAACCTGAAGGAGATGCTTGAGGTTTAAGGTTGTCTTAGGCTACGGGACAAAACGCCGAACATCCGCCGTCCCCGGCTGGTCTGGGCTCCCGTTGGCCATGCAAGCAGACACTTGGACTTGAACCGCAAATTTGCCTTTAGGGGATTAAGTTCCAATTTACATAACTAATCCCTGCGGTGAGGAAAGGCCAGGCCGGGGAGGAAAGGGCACGGCGGTTTCTTGAGAAAAATTTGAGGGAAAGTTTCGCCTGTGTAAACTGAGCCTCGGAGAAATTTCCCTGAGATTGGCCGCTTGTTGTTTTATCAGTCAGCGGGTTTAAAACGTGGCCGTATGGAGGAAGCCGGCAAAAATTAATGTGATATGAACTAACCCATGGGAACCACCATCCTTGCGTAGCTCAGCCGTAACTGCAGACCTCGGGTACAGAAGTTGTTACTAAACTTAGTCATTTCCTACTATATCTAGAAAATTGTGGATGAGGGAATCGACTTCTGCACAGGCTCAGACACGATGAGCGGAGCTGTTGCCTCGTCTCTGTCTGTGGGGTCTTGGTTAGAGGTGATTCTCAGGGGGATCCTTTGCATTTACTTGATTAGTGGTTAAAAATAACACCAGCGTAGCTCTCCTCTAAGTGCCTGACATGGATATTTGGGAGATATAATAAATAAAATAGTCTCACTGGGGCGTAAGGCCATAGTGTTGTGTTTTCCAGATTATTCGTATTTCAGCTATTTTAGCTGTAGAATACATACGTGCTGGGTTAAAGAACAACAACAACAAAAGGCAATAAAATCTGTCTCCTGATAACTCCACGTGCTCTTAGGAAATGCGAGGGCGGATCTATAGGAGAGGAGCACTTAGGGCTTAGCTCACACAAAGGGTCGATGCAAGGAGACACAGGGATGGACACACTTAATGGCTCACAGTGATAGATTGCCTCTCCTCGCAGTATCCCAGCCTCTTCCAACAGCTCCGCCTGGGAATGGAGGCTCTTCCTTCCTTCGGTTATGGGGAAACTCACCTGAGATCATCAGGAGCAAGGGCTGTAATTTATCTGGGTCCAAGGAGGGCTAAAACTGGCCTATTTGCAGGTGGGCAAATCTGCACCCCCGTCTAACGAACCCATCAAATTTAATTTTCCTCTTCTTGGGCAGGTTGGAGGAAGAGGGGATTGCGCTGATAAGAGCAGCAGTCCTCGCTAGGCAGCCAGGTTCCTACGCGGCGCTAACAAGAACCGTTCCTTTAAAGTATAAATCTCTTTAAAGGATAAATCTCTCCATGGAACTGCAGGATCGGTTCTACAGATAGTAGCAGCAAAGTCTTATCCTCTGAGAGCAGCAGCCACCGGGCAAAACGTGACATAATCGAGGAGCTCTCCAAATCATATCTCTTTTGGAGAGTTGTTTTCTCGTTTGAGACCAAAGTTTTCATCCTTCTCGCCGACGCACGTACGCTGAGCTCCTTCATCTCTCTCTCAACGCCGACTAGCGCGGCGAGAAGGCTGCACGCAGTGTTTATACACATTATCTAAACAAAATAATTCAGTTTGGCTTTCTTTAAAGCTTTGCTTGTGATGGTTTTTCGCCGTATCCTTTGTTTTGGATACCGTAGCGTGTCGAAACAGCGGGAAAGATTATGCGAGTTGTCAGATTTCAAGGGCAACAAGGCTCCCTCCTTGAAGAGAGAGATCATCTATGGCAGGGAATCCCTCTGTGAATCTGGGAAGATGGGCTCCAGCTCTGCCGCTGAGCTCTCGCAGCACTTTAGGTCAATTATTTTGCTTTTCCCTTCTCTGTCTGGATTACTGGACCCTTGAAGAGGGAATGGCACCTTCTTGCACCTCCTGCCCTACTCCAGGATCTTGCTGGTCTTGCCGGTGCTCAGAGTCTCTGCAGGTTCCACCATCAGAATTAAGAGTAATTATAACAGGAGCAAAAATGAGACTGATGGACACGGCAGTGACGAGTCCTCAGGTGTGGTTCAGTGACACACACAAAACTTTACTCACGTTCATTTTCTGCCCCTCTCATGTATAACAGTGTTACCCAGAGAGTTCTGGAGTTTTGCTGCCTTTGTAGTGGGTTTACAAAGGCTATCAACTTTTTCCCTCTCTCCCCACCAAAAATGATTTTGTCACCTAGCAACGAAAGGTCCATATTCAGAGGCTGGTGAGAACAAGAGGTCAAAGTGTTGTTATTTCTCTACAGCCTAGACGAGGGCGATGTCTTCCAACCCACCGAAATCTCAATTGCAATCTGTCGGCACTTGGTGCATGTTTTCCTACAGTACATGAGGCCTCCTAACTCTCTTTTCCCATCGTTGGACAAGGAAAAATCCCAGTGAGGTCCACGGCGGCTTCTCATGCCATGTAGGATGGATCCAGGAGCCTGCACGGCAACAGCAAAGGCAAAGTCTCTGTTTAAACAGGAGCTCCAGTCGCCTCCGCAGTGCAGAGGGAAAGCAAGACCTTTGCCCTGCTCTTCATTAACCACACCTATCAAACCCCCTTCGCGCTTTTCATCTCTTTTCTGCCCTGCTCATACCCTCACCAAAAGCATTTCAAGGTATCTCTTCTTAAGAAGCAAACCCCGTTTACCAAAGACACCTGCGAAAGAAAAGAGCAGCAGCTGGTTTGCAGAGCAGACCACTGAATCAGCACTTCTAGTTTATTCGGTAGGTTACTTTGTGCTTGCTCTGTGACGAGCTAAACGCTACATTTCTAATGCACGGACACCCACAGAATGGTTCTGAGAGTCAAAAAAGCCGAGAGCCAAACAGCCGTGCCCTCAGCTCTGCCTCGTCAGGGACTTTCTGGCCTTGGACGAGTCACTTCCTCCTTTTGTGCCTCATTTTCCCTCTTTGTCCGACCGGTTCCCCAGTGCCCAGCACTTTGGGGCTGTTTGAAAAAAAAAAAAAAAAGAAAGCGTGATATAAGCACAAGTTGTTATTCATTAAACAATATTATTAAGGACTCTGAAAGGAAACACTGATGTCATTAACAGCTTCGAAAGGAAACAACGCCACTAATGACTTACAAAGGGGAAAAGTAGTGACTGAAATATCTGCTCTGCCTACCTTCTTTCTTTCCCCTGTTGCAGCTTAAATCAAACGAGACAGCAGATTGTATTTGTCTTCATGGTCTTGATGCAATCCAGACAGTAAAATTGATGAAGATAGTAGGTCATCATACAGGAAGATGACAAATTCGCTTTTGGGACTAAATGACTCTTTTGTGAGCGGAAATATTTGGAAGGGGTTGTTAGAATCTCTCTCTTTTCACCCTAAAAGCTGAAACTCCCCCGCTTTTGTGACATGTCCTGATATCTGACCACTTTCCAACCCACTGACCTAACTCTCCTCTCCCACTGGGGTGACAGGGATGACTCCAGATCATGGATTTGAAGGGGTTTAGCTGTTTATTCACTTCTTCCTGCAAAAGAGAGAACGTGCCACAGACCATATCGTTGAGGAGCATCTCTAAAACAAGTCCAGTTTAACAAACCTAATGGGATAGTCATAAAAATCATATAAACATTGTTTTGGAAGGAACTTCAAGAGACCAATTAGGCTAATTCCCTTCAGGGAGGCAGAACCAAGGACTTATTAGTGTCATATTATTTTAATTATTATTGTTGTTATTATTTACATTAGGCGGTGAAAATGCGCAACAATTACCCGAGAAATGAGTGATGTGGTCTGTGTCCAGAAACCCAGAGTATTTTTAAGGAGCCTGTATTTAGGCTTTCAAGTTCATTCTTAGGAACCCAAACGGATGCTTTGGCTTTAAAACCAAAACCAGCGGCGGAGCTGCTGCCGCCTCTCGATGTGCCCAAACCTCTGCTGATGGGACCAAGGATTTTGAGAGCCTTTAAATTCTCCTGGGGGCTTTGGCGTGGCAGAGGGTCAGGTACTTCATAGATTCAGGCCCCAAGCTTTCAGCCTAGGTCCTGATGTGAAAGGGGAGGGGTGTTAATAATCACAAGCAGATTTCTTTTCATGGCGCTTAGGCACCTGTTTCCCTTTGTGCCTTGGGACTTTTTCCTCACATTCCTGCGTTTTTAACGCCTTGACAAAACACCCGGCGGTAATTGAAGCTTTGCCTGTGCCCACCTCTCGCTCTCATTTAATTGGTTTACAAGCCAGTTTAATTAAACGCTCTGCTCTGACGTCCTCTTACTGGTTTGGGGCATTGCATCAGCTTAGCTTGCGACTGTATGCTCGGTTCTTGGCTACGCTGTCGGAAACGGCCTTTAAGACAGGAAACCTGAGGTAAAAGCCTGAAGGTAACAGCCCTGCAGCCACTGCACAAACCCAAGTGGTTGTTCCAGGCTGAAAATCCCTCCCGAGGGCTGAAATCCTCCGGAGCTGGGCAGATCCCATAGCATGGCAAGATGTGGGGCAGCCAGTGGGTCACACCATCCCTCAGCACCCCACTGCTGAGCCAGCCATGGTCCAGTGTGCCAAACCCACACAGGGTCAGGCTTTCTTCTCCCCTCCTCCCAAATTCCCTGTACGTATACTTCTATATATATATGTATATAATGACTTCTCAAGCTGGTTTCCACTATACCAAAGAATCCTTTTCAGAGCTCTGCAGAAAGAGTCATGCACGGGGCTGCACAAAGCTCCACGGCTGCTGCATGTCTTTCACCACAGAGCACCCAGGCTGAGGAGGGGTGTCAGCGCTCACCAAATCCCTCAGCTCCCTAAGATTTCTTAAAAAACCAAATCTTTACAGACAGCCCAGGAGGTGTGCTGGGTGCTGTGGGCACAGGGGGGCTGCTGGGCCCCCCAGTGAGGATGAGCAGAGCTGCCCAGTGTCCAGCGCCCAGCTCTGGTGAGGCAGCCCAGACTGTGCCCAGGTTTGTGGGGTCGGGAACTGCCAGAGCTGAGAAAACCCCGTGAATATTGACAGGAAATGATCGGTGGCTTTTTTGGTTGTGAGATGCAGCGCTGAGGTTCAGGCAATGACATCCTGCCCCCGCGCAGCGCCTGCGGAGTCGGAGCTGGGCAGGAAGCGGGGGCCGCAGCGGGGGCGAGAGCAGCGCGGGGCCCCTCGCCCACCCTACAGACAGCAGAGGTGATGCAACTACCTGGAGCACGGCTGTGCCTTCATCCCTCCCTGCATCCCTCCATCCCTCCATCCATCCATCCATCCCTCCATCCCTCCCTGCATCCCTCCCTCCATCCATCCCTGCATCCCTCCCTCCATCCATCCATCCCTCCATTCATGTCTTCACACCATCTACCCATCGAGAGCAGCCCTGTAGAGAAGGACTTGAAGGTGCTGGGTGGGGACAGTGTGGGACAAGCCCGGGCAGGGGAGTTGGGGCAGCTGCAGGCTGCACTTCACACCTTTGTTAACTGCTGAGTAGCTCTGGTTCTTAGTAAGAGCTGCAAGGACAGAAAAGAAACCAAAATCAAACCTCCAGCCCTTCGTCACTGCTCTTGGGAGATTTGCATGGCCTGTTCCGAGATGCCTGTTCACTATGAACATCCTAATTATTTGTCAGAGGAAGCAACTGTTTCCTTTACTGATAATTCGGGTGATTGATCACGGGCTCTGCTGTCAGGATCATCCTTTTAATCATGTGCCGATTTAGTGACTTACAGAATGGGTTAGATCTGCTTGCACACCCTAATTACTCACCAGAAATGTTGAGGCTGTAACTTATCCCTTAGTCACTGGTGAGTCACAGAGTGTCCCTCGGAAAATCAACGATGGCCAGAATCTGTCACCCCTGAGGCTCCAAAATAGTGTGTGAAGTCCCTGGCACCGCTTCTGTGCGACGCTTCCCACTGAGACCTGAGGGATCAAAATTAGGCTGAAGGTTGCAGCCTAATTCATGAGTAATAGTCAGAATAAATCAGTTTAGCCGTGACTCATATCTAGCTCTCATAATGCTCAAGTATTTTTGCCCTTAACACAAGAGACCCGGGAATGGGAATCATTTCTAAACCCGTCAAAAATCGGTGCTTAAAGCCCTCTGAGGGCAAGGCCATCGCTGGTGCTTTGGAACAAGCCTGTCGATGGAAGGTGCTGGGCTCGCTGGGCGATGCTGAGGCATTTCACAAGCGCAAAACCTATTCCGGTGCGCTAAGTCCGGCTTTAATGAAGATTTACATCAATTTAATTCGATCTGGTTAACTGCTAACTTCAAATAATCTGTCGTAAGCGCAGTATCAAGTAGTAGTGGGTCTACATGAGAGCTCTGCACACCCGCGGCGGTGTATTTAGAGTCATTTCCTAATATAGCCAAACCCACTCTGTTCTCTTTCTTTCTTTCGCTCTGTTTTGGCTCGTTGACAGTGGGATTACAAAAATAGTGAGAAGACCTGAAATTGAAAATGAGACTGGGTTTGCAGAACTGTGTCACTCCGGGAGGCAGCCTGAGCTGGGCTTAAGGAGATTTTCAAAGCGTCAGCCCTGACGTGGCAGGTTTTTAGCGGCGCTTGTTCCCCACGGGCCCGCTTTCTAGGGGGGAATTGCGGTGTCGGGGTGGGCGCATTTTCCCCTGCCTGGCTTTAACCACATCTACCCAACCCAGGGGGGGTGTTTCCAGGTGCCTGCCTTGAATTTTGCTGCTCGCTTTAGTCAAATCATCACCCAACGAGCTCTGCGGAGTCAGGATGGTGCTGTGCTCCCCGGCAGGCAGGTGATGCTCTCACACCTCTGCATGAAGGGTGCGGAGAAAGGGGCTTTTGCCTCCTCTGCTGCTCTCTCTGGGAGGAAAAGTCTCCTCCTGGGGGGGGTCAGTCCCAGCCCCACGGCATCCCAAGGGCCTGAGGCTGCCAGGACGTGATGCTGAGGCCGGGGGGCTGAGCAGATGCCTCGGGGGTCGCGGGGTGTGTGTGTCACGGCATTGCCGGGGGTGCGGGGGAGCCTCCCTCCCCTGGTGCTCGTGGGAAGGCAGCCGGGGACCTCTGCTGGGCAAAGCCGAAAAATGTCCTTTTTTTCTCCCCCCAAACGCGAGCCCAGCGGCCCGGCTGGTCCCGGGACTCCTCCGGAGGGCGCCAGCGCTTCGCCTTTCCCTCCTGGGCTCCGCCGGGCGAGCCCCAGACCCCCCCAAACCCCCATCCTCCGGACTCCCCCCCCGGGACAACGGGGCAGGGACGGGGCTGAGCCCTGGGCAGGCTCTGAAACCTTTCAGAAATGACCTCAAGAGAGTGAATTATTCCTCGGCTGTTTCTCCCATCCCTCCATCCCTCCTTTCCACCATCCCTCCATCCATCCCTCCATCCCTTCATCCATCCCTCCCTCCCACCATCCATCCATTCATCCCTCCCTCCATCCCTCCATCCGTCCGTGGGTCCATTCTCTGCTCGACTCCCTTGTCTGTCAGTCCATCCCCCGGCCCCCGCAGGCTCTCTCCATCCCGGCAACCGAAGCTGAGCTGAGTTTTCCCCGGTTTTAGCAGAGAAAAGCCGCCCGGGGACCCTCCTCTTCCTCGGGAGGGAGCTCAGGGCCCGGCGCGGGCGGGCACAGCCCCTCCCAGGGCAGGAGCAGCCCAGAGGCTCCTCTTATTTCTTTTATTTGTAGTCATTATGCGAAGGCAAAGGCGAAAGCTGCCCGCGGGGCTGAGCTCGGGAGGGCTCCGGGAGTGGGAAGGGGCTGGGGAAGGGGCTCCCCGGGGTTAGGAGGGGGCAGACGGCAGCAGGGAGTTGCTGGGCTGAAGGGATGGAGCCTGGAGAAAGGCATCGGCACTGTCCTGGCTGTTTGCTGCCCTGCTCCGGCAGCCGGGAGGGCAGGAGGGGGGTGCAGCCCCCCGAGCCCCGCGGCTGGGACCCTCTTGCCAGGGCGCTCAGGGCATCGGGGTGATTCTATTTCTTGTTATTGCTGTTGCCAGAAACCAGCAAACTTCCCAATCCAGATGTTTGGAGAGTGTCAGGAACCACTCGCTGCTTGCTGCTGCCGTTGGGTTGGGGTTTTTTTAGGGTGAAATCCAAAGCGCTCGCCGTGGTTTTCCTCCTGGGAGAGCATCCAGCCTCGCCAAGAATGCAGGTTGCACTTTGCTTTCTACCTATCGAACCCAGATGCTCCGGGTATCTCCCCCTGTTGACAGCCGTTTGCTTCAAAGGCTTGTCCTCGGCGAGCCATCCATTAGGATAAAAAATGAGCTCTCCTTCTCCTGCGTTTGTTTTGGGCAGAGGCAAATCCTTTAAACAACTGTATCCCCATTAAACGCAGGGGCTGAGGGTGGGGAGCTGATCCCTTCGCTTTCTAAAAGCCAGGCAAAGGTCGTTTCGCAAAGCCGAGACTTCTCCAGGCCACAAACCACCACTCGCAAATAATTCTGAGCTCGCCCAAAAGCCCCTGGGACAGTAAAGAAGCACAGGAGCTGGGAGGAGGAGGAGAAGGAGGAGAAGGAGATATTTGTTCCTTTCTTTTGCTCACTTATTTGAGGGGGAAAATGAGATTTCTCACTTATTTGGGGAGGATAATAAGTTTTCCCACTTATTTGGGAGGGAAAATAAGTTTTCCTACTTATTTTGGAGGGGGAAAAAAAAGGCAAAGGGTGTCTCTTAATGCTGCTAGCCACTCTAACCTTCCTGAGTTGGCTCANGGACTGGGAAATGGGAGAATCCATTCATAATAATAATAAACTTGTCAATCAATAACAGGCAGGAGAAATACTTTGTAAAAGGTAAGGGGGGAGGCAAAGGAAAAGGGGGAAAAAGAGGAAAAAGAAAAAAAGAAAATAAGAAAAAAAAGAAACGAAAATAAGAGAAAAAGAAAAGAAAAAAGAAGGAAAGAAAAAAGAAGGAAAGAAAAAAGGAAAGAGAAAAAGAAAAGAGAAAAGGAAAAAGAAAAAGAAAAGAGAAAAGGAAAAAGAAAAGGAAAAGGAAAAAGAAAAAGAAAAAGAAAAAGAAAAAGAAAAAGAAAAAGAAAAAGGAAAAAGGAAAAAGGAAAAGAAAAAGAAAAAGAGAAAGAGAAAAAGAAAGAGAAAGAAAAAGAGAAATAAAAAGAAAAAGAAAATGAAAAAAGAAAATAAAAAGCAACCTTTTTTTTTTCCTTTTAAAGTTTGACAACATGAAACTCTACACAATTTATAAACCGCTCCGAGGGGGTTTGCCTGTCGTGGAGGAATTTGAAATCGCAATCTCTGTAAATATATAGGACTTCAAAGTTAAGAAATAAGCGTCGTAGGTAGGAGCGCAATTGAAACGAGCATTGCGAAATGTTTCCCAAACAGTATCAAAATGCTGGGTGAGGGAAAAGGCAAAAATCCAAGCGCATTACCTTAGAAAAAGGCAGCAATATTGTGGCTTTCCTGCATCACCTCTTATTTCTGCTGATACCAACACGTATAGAATGGCAAGGAAGAGTTTGGGTTGAAGCGCATCTTAGCAACCAAAATATTTTTCCAGCATTCTTTTAATTCTAAACCGACCTAGCGAACAAAATCCTGCGTTAGTAGCAAATCAGTGGCTTAGACATAATAAGATATTTTTCCAGGTTTTAGCTGGGCTAAATTTAAAGGAGGAGGGGAAGAAAAAAAACAACCCAAAACAACAACAGAGGCACGAATTAAAACTTCTTCAGATGAAATTAGTTTAAGAGAAAATGTTCCGGCCTTATCATTTGCTAATTTTTTATTATCGTTGTTATTAGGAGTCGTTCCCCTATAAAAGGAGTTAGAGCCTGGATGAAGCAAGAAGAGGGAAAACAACCAAATCCCGATGTAATACGGGAAACATCAAAAGGCGGCAGAAGAATAATGCAAATTCTTTAAGGCTGAGGCATGAAATCTGCCATCTACAAACTCGTTTTTCCTCTTTCTTAGAAGTCTGTTGGTTTTTAGAAAGGGGGGGGGGTGTTTTAAAGCCTTTCGCTTCTCTCTATCACCACACACACAAAAATAAATGAATCTTTTAAATGCTTAGGGGAAAAAAAAAAAACAAACAGGCTCGTTGAAGGCACCAGGAAAATGGAAAATCTTCCTTTTCCAGCCTCTCCCAGCGCATCTCTGGAAGTTACTGGGTTCAGCAAGGACCCTGTTCCAAACCTTTTCGCCGGGATTTCTCCAGGAGAAGAAAAAAAACCCCACCAAACCAACCCCTCTTGGAAGTGTTTAGCTGCATTTGCTTAGGAAAACAAACAAACATTCATTTGATTTGATTTGATTTTCTTTTTCTTTCCCCGATCGGCGGTGTTTATTACCGCCTAATTCCCTTCAGCTGCTCTCCAGAAGATGTGGTTTCTTTGTCAGGGGCTGGTGAAAGGCTGTTTATTAAAGAACGAGAGAAAATAAAAGCCGAAAGTTCCAAGCAGCGACCTTGGGATGCTCGGGGCAGGGGCAGGATGGGCGCGGGGGGAATTCCTCAACTGGGATTCTCCTCCCACACCAGTAAAACCAGCACGGCAGCCCCGGAGCGAACACAGCTCAGCTGATTCAAAAATAACCGCCCTGTTCCTTCATCCTTTGGGGTTCTGCTTCCCGGGAACTACCTCAAATCTCTCGGGTTTTACCCCAAACAAAACCTTTCCAAGGTGCTCCGAGAGGCACTTCTTCGGGCTGATGCAATCCGCTGCTCGTCCCAGGCCTCTGCGCTGCTTTAAACCATCAGATCGCACTTTTCGGGGTATTTTTAATTGATTTTTGATGCTTTTTTTCCCCCATCCCCGGTGTTGTTTCCCTGGGAGGAAAAGGGGACCAGCAGCAGCAGAGGGCTGGCCTCAGCCCGCAGCCCTCAAATCCAAGCTAACCCCAATTTGCTGGCGTTGGCTTTTGAAATAAAAGAGAAGGGAGAGGGATTTGCAGCTGGACAAACGGTCCCCAAAAGCTGCTGTAGCACCTAATGAAGAAAACCCCCAAAAACCCCAAGAGAAACAACCCAAAAACTCGACCGAAAAATAAAATAAAATAAATAAATGGAGAGCAGCAGATTCCCTGCGAACGATCGCAAGCAGGACGGACAGACAGCCCCACACAACCTCCGCTTCTGCTCTTCTCCTCAGCCACTGGTTTTCCAGAAGCTTTTATAAGTCTGAAAATTAATAAGTAAAAAAAATTCCGGCTTTTATTTTAGGAATAGTAGGATTTGGTGAGATAGTTAGTGAGGCAAAGGGCTCAGAGTGTAGTTGGAGAAGGGAGAGGGGTTTTCTCGGTGGTTTCGTTGGAAATTATTGCCGATATGGAGAAGAAGGGAGGGATTCTGGAAAGTAAGAGGGGATTCTTAAAGAATAAGGGGGAAATATTGATAAATAAGGAAGAAATCCTGAGAAATGAGAAAGCGTAAAGAATAAGAGAGAAATCCTGAAAAGTAAGAGAAACATCTACAAGAATGAGAGAGAAATCTTGATAAAATGAGAGAAACCTTGATAAAATAAGAGAGAAATCTTGATAAAATGAAAGAAATCCTGAAAAATAAGAGAGAAATGTAAAAGAATGAGAAAAATCTTGATAAAATAAGAGAAATCTTGATAAAATGAGACAAACCCTGAAAAAGAGGAGAGAAATCTAAGAGAATGAGAAATCTTGATAAAATAAGAGAGAAATCTTGAAGAATGAGGGAGAAAACTTGAAAAATGAGAGAAATCCCGAAGAATAAGAAAGAAATCCTGAAAAATTAACCCTATCCCGTATGAATGAGAGGGAATATCTCTGCCTTTGGGTGCATCTGAGAGTATTTTAGCAACCCCTGGCTGCTGGCAGCATAAAGGTGGGTCCTGGAGTAGAGAGAGCAGTTGCAAACCCACCCACCACCCCAAATTGAAGGAGTTCTTTTTTTCCTACCAGGCTGGCCCTGGCCTGTCGGTCTGTCTGTCCTGTAGGCTGGGATTGGGGTCTGCTTCTCCTGCAGCCTGGAAAATGGACCAGAGGCATTTAAAAAGCCAGTGCACCGAGTGATTTGTAGAAATACTTTCATCCCGGACAGTGTATAAGTACCTGTCGGGAGGAACTGCTTCTGATCAAAATATCCGGGATTTAACCAGTGCCTGGTGCTGGGCCCTTCTCAGCTCCCCGTGGCTCTCGACAAACCTTTTGATATTAAGAAATCTCAGTCGGAATTTCGGTATTTTCCTTGAGAACACTCCTCGTATCTCAGCCAAAAGGCATTTCCACCCCCCTCCGAGGGTCTGGATCTCCCAGTGGGAGCTCTGGGCCCATCCTGCCCCAGTAAGCACTGGGCAAGGTGGGAATCCCAGTCTCTCGCCAGGGGGTTTCTAGATGGGAACGGACGTCGGAGGGTTTCCTGGGGGGTATCTGCTCTGGCTGGCTCTTGTTTTGAGGGGTCTCTGCACAGATCCTGGCATCATTTTGGCCGCCTCGTTCTCTGTGATTTATTTCTCGCAGGAAAATAATAAGTAAATAAACCGAATCCTTGCAATCGAAGGAATTCCATTGGGGCGATAGGAATTTATAAGCACTTTTCCCCCCCTTTTTTGAAATCTTTTTCGGGGTACATCTGATGTATCCTCCCGAAGCGAGGGCTGCTCTGGGAATTCCTCCCAGCTCACCCCAGTTCCCCCCCAGTATCTCTCCTCTTCTCCCGCTTGGCACCTGCTTTTTTTCCCCCTCGCATCTCTCCCCCTTCCCCTGCTCTCTCCGAGCGATATTGAACTTGGGAGAGCCCAGAGTCACATTGGAGCTGTCAGAGCAAAACCACCCCCCGAGGAGACCGCGCAAAATCCGCGCAGAGGAGCCCCAGCCCCTAAACCCTCTTCCTAAACGGAGCAGCCTCAACGTCTTCTGAGTTTTCAAGGTTGTTTTGGGGCTTGTTTTTTGTTTGTTTGGGGTTTTTTTCCCCATTTTAATTTCCTCCCTCAAGCCTTGATACCCCTCGGGTTAGTTCAAACAGAAAAAGAAGCGCCCAGAAACCGTCGTGGGAAGCCCCGGGCGGGATCCGCGTTGTTTGCGCTGCCGCGGAAAAGTTTTGCAGCGGCTCCGGCGCTGCCTCTGCCCGGGAGGGAGGTGCGGAGCCCACTCCGACCCACGCAGGATGAAACCCCCACAGGGACTGCCCATCCTGCCCTGAGTTTGCAGACACGCGTGGGTCTCCCTCCTCCTCTTCCTCCTCCTCCTCCTCGTCCCTGCACCCATGGGTGCCCCTCGCGTTGGTGCTTCCGTGTCAGGCAACAACGCACCTTATCTAAACCCCAACCCACTCAGGGAGCTGCGTGGGGATGATTTTCCCAGAATAACCAACCCTAGGATTTCCCCCCTCCCCTTTTTACTTCGCTCCCAACCTCCCCCCACCTTCTTTCCTCCACCAGCCCAGCGAGGGGAGGGGGGTGGGAACCAGGGAGGGGGGGCCTGCCTCTGCAGAATCCCGTGGAAATGGAGGTACCCCCAAAACCCCGGAACTTTGGCTGCTTCCTAAACAACCAGCCCTGCCAGGTACGAGGGAGGAATCTCCCGGGGATGCCTCCCGGGTGAAGATTCCCGCAGGGACCCCCTGGTTATATTTTCTTCTCCCGTGGGGAGGGATGGAAAACACCCCCAGCTCCCCTACCCTCGGGAGCAGGAGCTGGGCTGAGGTGCGAATATAGAAATAAAGACATCAATATAGAGGAATACACAAGTAGACCCACGGCTATACTGAGATACAAACGCCCAAATACGCTGATATATATAAAGACACAAATAAACCGATACACAAATATAGAAATCTATAAATACAGACTCTGCCAGGGCTCCTGTCCGAGCCCAGGAATGTGGGTGGGGGTCAGGGCAACCCCACTGCCCTCCCAGCACCCTCACCTCACCCTCAGCCTTGCCTGGGACCCAGGGAGAAGCCCCTTTTAGTGGCCGTTTCCACACCAGGCCTGCAGCCACCCTAACCTAAAGCAGAGGAAGAGCTGCCGTACACCTCACAGCGTCTATACATTAATAAATGGGGGGGGGGGAGATGCTGTAGGGAGGGACGCTGAGCTCAGCACCGGGGAGTGGAGACCCCTATAGCATTTAGGGCCTGAATAAACCGCGTTTGGTTCTGAACCACCACCCTGGCCGCCAATACACTACATATATACACTTATCTCCCTCTCTCCCTCTCTCTCTCTATATATACACGGATATATATACACGGCTTTCTAAAGTATCTGCGTGCCCCAAGCCGAGCTGTCTGCTTCCACATAGAGCCGTCAAGGCGCACACACGCCTCTTCCATCCTCAACTCTGCCCTTAGCCCGAATATTGCCGATTTGAGCCCCTATTGCCAGAGCTTTCCTGGGAAATGACGTTTCCATACATTCGCCTGTGCGCGGCTGCTGAGCCCTGTTTCCTCCTGGCCGGAGATCGGGGGGGGCTCTGCCTCTTCTCTAAAGCCCCACAGCCGATCGGGAACATTTTATTGCTTTGCTCTAACTTGTCTTTTCTTTCCGAGCCCCTCTGCTAAAGCCCCGCTGCTGGCTCAGCCCCACCGGGCAGGGATCTTCCCTGCCAGCCCCTTCCCTCCCCTCCTCCAGCCTGGCAAGGAGCAAAGCTCAGCCTATAGGTAAAATGGCTCTGGCTTTCTGGGGAAAGGAAGAAGAAGGAAAAAAAAGCCCCAGGATCTCCCTTGTGTTTGCGGAGGGAAGCTCCAGGTTGGCTTCGAGCAGGACTTTTTGTGGTCCCTCTCCTTGCCCCGCACCGCAGTGTCCCCAGCCCGGCCACTCTTCCCCCTCCCCTCTGCCCAAACAAAGAGGAATTTGGTGTTTGTTTTGGCCGCCAGACCTTTACTCACAGGAAACTCTTGCCTGTGGAAAACCAGGGTGAAATGTGGTGCTTTAATGCAGTCAGATCTGCTAAAAAAAGGGGGGGATTTTCTTGCCAAGCTCTTGCCGGGGTGGGTGGGTGCACCCATGGGTGCTGGCAGGGGAAGGGGGGGAATGGGGAACCCTGGCAGAGGTTCCTGCCCAGGCAGAACCGAGGTTGGCACCGGGAGGTTCCCCTCCCATCGGTGGGAGAGAAGGTAAAAGCAAATCAGGTGATCTCCGCTCCCAAATTAAAGGCGATGTTGGAGTTACTTTAATATTATTATTTTTTTTACACGCGTACTCAGGAATGTGCTTCCTCCTCCTCCTCCTCCTCCTCTTTTTTTACCTCCTCCTCCTCTTTTTTTTCCTCCTCCTCCTCCTCCTTCTTTTCCTCCTCCTCCTCCTTTGGGATTGCTGCTAAATCGGGATCAGTTGTGGTTGATCGTACATCCACTTTAACAAATTATTATTATCAAATTACTCGGATTTTGCCATTTGAACCACAGGGAGGAGGGAGGGGCGGGGGGAAAATCAAAATTACAAAAAAAAAAAAAAGAAAAGAAAAGAAAAGAAAGGGAAGACTAAAAGCAACTTTGCATGCGGGAGACAGACGAAGGTTGGAAGGGAGCGGAGTGCGCTGCAGAGCCGCAGCCTCCCTTCCCCCAGAAAGGTTTCCGAGGTAACTGTTTCCCCAAAATTAGCCTCCTGAGCAGAGAGTTAAAATCCCTCGGTCCAGCCTCCGCGGCTCCTCCACTCACTGCGCTCAAGGAGCTTCAGGTTTAGAAGAACTAGAGGGGCCGGGACAATGGAGCTGCGGGGCTGGTTGAGGGGCTGGGGCTTTTTTTATCCCCCCACCTCCCCTTTTTTTCCCCCCCTTGGAGATTGAAATCTGCAGCTCTGCTTTTGGGAAAACATCGCCTGGGCTTTAAGGCAGGAGCGAGCAACCAAATGCCGAAGAAATCTTGGGATTTAAAGTTCGAAATAAAGTTTAACAGCGCAAAGGCAAAAGAATTCCCTTTTTATTTTTTTTCTATTTTCCTTGTTTCCTTCTTTTTTTTCTTCCTTTTTTCTCTTTTTTCTTCTTTTTTCTTCTTTTTTCCCCTCTTTTTTCCCTTTTTTCTTCTTTTATTTCTCTTTTCTCCCCCTTTTCCTTCTTTTTTCCTGTTTTTTCCTTCTTTTTTCTCTTTTTTCCTTTTTTCTTCTTTTTTCTCTTTTTCCTTCTTTTTTCCTGATTTTTCCTTCTTTTTTCCTTTTTTNCCCCTCTTTTTTCCCTTTTTTCTTCTTTTATTTCTCTTTTCTCCCCCTTTTCCTTCTTTTTTCCTGTTTTTTCCTTCTTTTTTCTCTTTTTTCCTTTTTTCTTCTTTTTTATCTTTTCCCTCTTTTTTCCTTCTTTCTTTTCCTCTTTTATCCTCTCTTTTTTCCCCTTCTTTTTTTCCCCCCTCTTTTTTTTTTCTTTTTTCTTTTTCAAAGAAAGAGTTTGGAAGAGAAAAAAAGATGCCAAGTGAATAAAGACCGTGTGTGAGTAAAAAAAAAGAATATAAATATCTTTGCATTGCTTTCCTTTGCCGGGGTTTCTTGTCGATCCAGCCCGTGCTCATCCCGGATAATAAATCCAGTAATTGGCAATTAATAAGCGTTCCACTGCGGGCTGAAGGAGGAATCGTGGCGGAGTCAAGCGTTTTGAACAACTCGCTTTGAGTAATATCTTTCACGCTTTATTAAATATATTCGCACACCACCTCCCTACCTACTCACCCCGGGCAGATTTGGGGAGGCGCAAAAACCTCTCTTAAAACAATCCCCGCGTGGAAAATAATAATAGTAATAGTAATAGTAATAGTAATAGTAATAGTAATAGTAATTGTAATTGTAATAGCAATAGTAATAGCAATAGCAATGGTAATAATAATAAATAGTAATAGTAATAGCAATAGCAATAATAATAGTAATAGTATAGCATAGGAATGGTAATGGTAAATAATAATAGTAGTAGTAGTAGCAGCAGCAATAGTAATGGTAATTAATAGCAATAATAATAGTAATAGTAGCAATAGTAGTAGTAGCAGCAATAGTGATAGTAGCAATAATAGTAGTAATTGTAGCAATAGTAATAGTAGCAATAGTAATGGTAGTAATAGTGGTAATAGTAGTAATAATAGTGACAGTAGTAGTAGCAGCAATAATAATAATAATAATAATAATAATAATAATAATAATAATACAACAGCCACCAACACACAAACCAGCAGCTAAACCGCGGAAACAAAGCGGAGGCACCCGCGCTCCCCGCACCTCCAAACCCTCTGTAATTTGTATTTTTCTTCAATTATTATGATTTTTAAGGGGAGGGGGGAAACCCCTACCCCCCTAAAAGGCGCCTCTATTGTGTGCGCGGGGTCCGGAGCCTCGGGCACGCCCGGCAGCGGCGCTGCGCGGGGGTTGCGCGGGGGTTGCGCGGGGGTTGCGCGGGGGTTTCGCGTTCCACCCAGGGGTTTCGGAGGGATTTTTTTTGGCGGGGAGGGGGGCGTGTGTGCGTGTGAAATGTTGGGGGTTGCTGACATCACGGCGCCCGGGTGCCCAATCAGCCGGCGGGTGGCGGCGGCTCCGGGGGGTGTTCCCGAGAATATCCCGGCGGGGCCGCGAGTGCCGAGAGCCCGGGGAAGGTGGGACCCGCACCGAGCCCCG
>WEIS01059895.1:0-16912 GCA_013389965.1 Todus mexicanus
TCTGGGAGACCTAATAGCAACCTCTTAGTACCTAAAGCGGGGCGGGGGGGGGGCTATAAGAAGGCTGGAGAGGGCCTGTTTATAAAGGCTTGTACTGAAAGGACAAGGGGCAATGGTTTTAAATTAGAGAAGAGTAGATTTAGATGAGGTCAGGAAGAAAAGTTCTTTACCATGAGGGTAGTGGAACAATGGCACATAGTGCCCAGGGAGGCAGCTGAAGCCCCATCCCTGGAGATATTCGAGGTCAGACTTGACAGGGGTCTGAGCAACCTGCTCTAGTTGAGGATGTCCATGGTTACTGTGTGTGTGTCTGAGTGTGAGTGTGTGTGTGTGTATGTGTGTGTGCGTGCGTGTGTATGTGTGTGTGTGTGTATATATATGTGTGTGTATGTGTTTATGTGTCGGACTAGATGATGCAACAGAAGAGCTGTCACCATTGAAGGCAGTAATGTGGGGATCAACTTTAACTGTATCACAATGCTGAAGAAGTAAAATGTTGGGTCTTTAAAGACAAGATAGCACAATGGTTACCATTGTTTTAGTCAACTTGTACAACAATCATGCATTAAAAAAGTTTCTCCTGAACCTGAAAAGCAAAAAAGTGAGCAACACCATGAAAGTAATATTTGCTGCCCTTGTCTTAAAGGATTCTGGTTACCAAATATATATGGAAAGGCCCATGCAATGTAGACGGATGACTACTGTCTAACCTCCACATCTAGAGGCTACAAGGCAATGCTGTAGCTGCCCTTGCTGTGTATGGTGCAAAAGCAGCTCTCTGCAGAGCATGGGAAATCTTCCCTATACTCATTGCACTGCAATGCTGACCACATATGAGAAGATATAGATTGGTATGCCTACAGTATCATGACAAACCCCAATGAGTTCAGCAGTATGTCAACCTTTGGCAAAGCATAGATAAACTGAAGACTTACAGCTGCCAGGTGCTGAGCCACAGCGGGATGGACTGTCTTCTATTCCAGTGTTCAGTCCAAGTTAATGCACATATATTACCCAGTCTCAGTGTCTAAAAGTAGCCAGGTAGGCATAGCAAGGTAAAGCTAACAACTTGAAGTTCTTTCACAGAAAGTGAACAATTGCATTTCCTTGTGGTAACTTTAGTTTCCTTAAACCAGAAGAGCGTGTGTGTGTGTGTGTAAGATTTCAGATTGTTTAGGGCTTTTTTTTTTTCGTGCAGCAACGATGTATATCCACTTCCCAAGCTGACCTCCAGATTCACTGGTTGGTAGAAATGAGAAGCTCTGCTCCCACATCACCAAGAGTCACGATAGGCTTGCGGGCAAGGTCAGCACGGACATTTGCACACGCCCCAGCAGACCAGCTTGAGGCAGAGTTATTAAAAACTGATCTCCTGGAGAAATAACTGGGGAAGTTACAGTTCCTCAGAAAGGAAGGGAAATGGTAACAGCAAAGATGAAGCGACCCAGATGGCCCATAACCAGACTAATTATATGAAAGACCCAGAAGCAACTCTGAAGTTACCAATCCAGCTGCCAAGAGAGTCTGCCAGGTTGCCAGATGTTACAAATGAAAACCTATCTTCCACAGTTCATCAAAGAAGTAGAGCAGCCTGGTGAAGTGAAACCTTTGCCAATAAAATAAATATTTTATTTAAAAAATATTTTCTACTAGGAAATGCATTGAAAAATATAAAATTTTAACACCACCTAACCCCATGTTACAGTAGATAAATAATGAAATGCACATACCGAATATGTGGGCAGGATCTTCTTATTGATAGGCAATAGCCTTAGAAATACACTCCTTAAGCATAGGTAAGTCTTGGATTCTGTTAAACAAAGTGGTTTTATGAGGCACAGGGCTGAGGGCACTCACCTGGGGTTTGGATAGTTCGCCTTACATGAAGCAATAACTTTTGTCACCTTGAGCTTTTAAAAGGCTGGAGGAGCCAAAGGTGAGACTGCAGAAATGAGAGCAAGCCATTCTGCAGCTGCCGAGCCACCTCTACCAGAGACCACATGGTGGAAATCCCGGTGTACTCCAGGACGCAACAAAGATGGGCAGTGATTCTGGACAGGTAACTTGTGTTTTGCTCTTGCCAAGTATTATGAAGTGAGAAAACAGGTGTCTGCAAAGACAGCTTCCTCCAGTGACTGGTAAAGCATCAGAGCAAGGAGCTGTATACATGTACGTTGGCTTCAACACTGGTGATACAGGCTACCTTTCAGCTTCATGCACAAAGGCTAGTTTTAATTTTGCCAAGAGATGAAATTTATATTGCATTTTAAATCAGGAAATTATGTATTTTAAAAATCCTGTCTAATTTTTCAAATCTGGCTATTAACGTTGCCAATCCAGTGCTTTGGCAATATTATGTCTGTTCCTCTTAGAGGCCAAAAACCAAACTGCCTGTATAGTCTGTTAGCAAGGCAAAACAGCTCTTTTTCCAATGAACGTGTATGGGTGCATTGGGATTCACACAAGCAGATTTGGCAGCTTTTTCAAGTATTTCTTGGACTGCAGAGCATACACTGAACATGGGGAGCTTTTTTCTGTTCAGGAATATGATGTGAATTAGAATGGGCTACTGGAGGATGAGCTATGGCACTTCTATCACAATTTGTCAAATATCGCTTACAATATTTTATGATAGTAATCAATAGGACAACATGTCTAAAAACTGCAAGGGCTAGGGTTGCAGGATCTCGCCCAGCATGTCTTTAATAATACATAATTCCTTAAATGTGCAGCTAAATCACTGAAATATATGAGCTTAATTTGGAACCTTTTACACTTCGAAAATTCACATCCTGTGTTTTTAATAACTGGCTACAGCATTTGCAGAATAGACCAGATTTTTCTGATTTGTTTCCTTGGCTCTTCAATGTGCTGAATGGGATGGATTCTCCAAGACGGATATGAAAAACCTATAAACCCCAGGAATATGTCCTTTGTGGCTCTCTCCCCTGCCTGTTTACACCTGGCCTTATCCTGATGACTTAAAGACAATCCTGTAGGAGACCTAAATGTGGCCATTTCTCTGAGTTACTGCAACACACAGATTTATTGCCGACTGTCAGAGTTAGAAAGTATTCACATTCATTTGGGAATGTGTTTCCCGAAACTGTTAGCAGACCTGACAGAACAAGAGTAGAGCAGAGGGCGGGTAGCAAGAAGGAAACCTGCATAATATAAGCCATTATTTCTTCTTCGGTAAACAAATTATAGTCTTGATTCACAAAGAATGTCTTTATTCCTCCAAAGATTACTTTATAGCTACTTTGGAATACTGGATCTCCTGTGACTACTGAATATCCTAGGAAAAGCTCTAATTTTGCTGCTATATTTATGATGTGCATGTGCTTAGCTACTCAAATTAGGTCTCCTGGCATCATCTTATATTTGAAAGAAGCCACGCTACCAGATGCGATGCCTACACAGTAGTAAGGTAATCAGGTCTGATGATGCAGCAACAAAAACCCCAAAGAAGATGGCCAGTTCCAGGGCAGGTGACACACCCTCTCACTCTCGGGGGTCGTGGTAGGTAGGATACAAAATAAGTACATAGGAACAGTCCGGGAGAAGGTAGCTGCTTTTCCTTGCGTCTGCTGAGAACATGAAATGTTACCTGCAGACAACCTCATTTTGATGGGTTTTTTTTTCTGCCTCACTCAAGGTCACGCTGCCTGTGAACCAGCTCCTCGGAAGAGGTACAAGTGGTACATGCAGAGACTCTCCAAACTTTACCCTTAATATTCACAAAACAGCTTGTTCTTCCTGTGAGTCCTCTCTAGATGACGTAAGATAAGAAACTGCCAGAAGACTGAGAGCTTTAAAGACATTTCAGGCAAATATTGTCTTAGCAGTATGACTATCTGTTCCTGCTTTCATCTGAGTGTGAAAAATCCACAACGATGAAGAGAACAATTAAGTACGAAGCAAAAGCCGTTAGTGGAGACATTGGGCTTGAGCCTGCCAAGGGATCTCAACAAGCAAGCCCAAAATGTCAGCAAAACAGTGTTGGTGGAGTGCGGATACTAAAGAAATGACACTTCAAAACATTGAAGTGACACAGAGTGTACATATGTGTGTGTGTGGGGAAGGGATGCTCAAGGAAGGCAAGTCAAAGGCAGACAAAAAGGCACCAGAGAGGGGCAAAGAGCATGCTACATTCTGCACTGTAGGCAATTAATGGAATAATGTACACATGAATTAACTCGTTAATGATTCCTGGAGTGAATCTTAGAGATCACGGAACACCACCTGACAAGCCTCTGCAAGAAAAATCTCTTTAGTAAATAAAAATAACAAAAAAACCCCAAAACCAAACCACAGACAAACTCAGGTTGGTTTCAATATTTATTTATAATTCAGTGCACGTTTCATAAATCTAGAGACAAAAGTCAGGGTATATTTTCAGCCAAATCTTTTGCTGATCACAATATAGGGTATAAGAAATTGAATTGATAGATCATTTATTATTATGAAACTAAAGGCTTTATATTATTAAGTGGAGTAAAGCAGACAGCAATATGTTCATATTAGAAAGTTCCTACTGTGAATGAAAAATGGATGAAAACTGAGATAGTGTTTAGTGAGACAGACAAATCTATATTTCTTTTTCATTGTGAAACTATTATAACCATACATAACCAATAAGTATGAAGAATTGGCACTGGGGGAAATAATCCTGCCAGTTAGCCCTACGTGTCCGTGTCTGGCAAACACAGTCTGCAGGGTGTGTATTCCATTTGCACGTAATCAGATCTCTGACCTGTAACGTGTACATTCTGGAACATTAATTGGCACAATTAAAAAGTTATTTAGAGGATGAGCTTGGAGCAAAAAATGTTATCACATCTCAGAATCCTGAAATTCAACCTGGACTCCATAATAAGCGGGTTTAACCACTTTTAGAGAGATGTTCCGAGTGTTCACTGGGGGAAAAAGTAACAATAAAACTACCCACGCAACACACAAATCTGAAGAGTCCAGCATGTGTCAGTGCACAGCAAATTTATTCTATAAAGTGACTAGTGTGAAAAAGAATTAGAAAGGATTATAAAAATACACTACCATATGCTGTAGTAGTTGAAAGTGATTAATCCAGTTCTTAAATCCTATTTTAAACTCTCTTTCATTTCTTCCCGTAGAAAAATAGAAGCCACATTGCTTTGTTTGAATGCTATGTAGTTAATTACATCTTCTAAGAAACTCTTTTAAAACTAAATGTAATGTTTAATTACAAAATGCCTCCCTGAAAACAGTTAGCTTGTACATTGATTTGTAGTTCATTAAAAATGCTTTCTTGATTATATTTGCAGCCAGAAAATACATAGAGATTAAAGAGCCTATAGAGAAATTTCGAAATTACAGCATGAATTATAAGGAGAAAGTTACACTTCAAATAGTGGACAACTGACAGCCACGACTGACTAATTGCTGCCTTTCTGCAATTTCAAAACTAAATTGTTGTAAAAGTAACAATTGGAGAAAACAGTGGTCATTGTAATGTCTATCAATATTACATTTTTTTCATAAGAGTAGATTTTCAAGGACTAATTAGAAAGCAGATCAATTGCATCAAGCAAGTGTAAAGTTCACGTTAGCTGTCGGACCGATCACCTCAACACACGGGGTTCACAGCTAAGGGCAGCCCGCGCTTTGGTTCGTAGGGTGTTGTCCTGGAAACCATGCGGATGCAGTCGATAATAGGGCAGACGCTGAGACACAGGGTGCAGCCTGTACAGCTGTCAGTAACTGTGGGCAGGTGGGTTTCGGGATCAAACTGGATAGCCTGTGAACAGGAATAAACATTATTGATGTCACTCTCGGAAAGGTCAAAACTGCTCCCATTTTAGTGTCTGCATTTCCTGTGCTACAGCACTTGGAGACATCTTGGTGTGATTCTGCACTGCAGCTATAGCAACTGTTCAACCGGCAGGGAACAAAACAACCCCCACTCCCGACAGTTTAAAATTAGAAATATGGGCCAAATTATACCTTGGCAAAAGCTCGTGGGTCACAAGGGCTGGTTACAAAAGGAGGAATTTGACCCATGATGTCTAAACTCCCAGAGGGATATTTCTCCTTTGCGTGAAGAAGATATTTCATAAGACAGCAATTTACCAGAGTTACTGGTTCAGACGAGACCCCAGACCATGCCTGTGCGGCTTCAGCACAACATTGGGCACAATACATTCTTTTTATTTTGTTTATGTTGAGCTGAAAATAATCTAATTTAATAAATAGTAGAAAAAAAACCACAGCACACTGTGCCTTGTATGATTATTTTCCTTTGCAAATCTCTGAAAGGGATATCTGAGCTTTGGGCAGGCAGAGCTTGCTTTAGTTCTCATGTTTCCATGCAGTGAATCCTCATTACCAATTAGGGTGATAAGTGTATTTGAACGTGAAATAACAATTGCATTCGCAAAGAAATAAGCTCCTGGTGTAATGGAAATGTCAATTAAAAGCAAAAAACAAAAGGATCACACAAACCACAAAAGCTTCAGTATCTAAGAAGCAAACCCAGAAAATTAAAAAATCATAAAAAACCCCCATTGAATATATACTTTTAAACTTTTAAGAGTTTCAGGAAGGAAAAATCAGGCCTGAAAGATGAATTCTCACTTCTCTGCAAACAAGTGGTGCCTTAGCAAATCTCCTGAAGCACTGTCAGAACCTGGGGTAAGCCAGGGAGGAGCTGAGAGGTCCTAGATGGTGCTGCAGGTTGGTTCCAAAGGCAAATTTGAGGCATTTGGGGTTTCACTACTAGGAAAACACAGAAGCTGCTGTAGCAACAGCAAGGGCATGAAGTAGATCCTAACTGCCCTGAATCTACAAGTTTTTGTTTAGCTTGAACACAAAGAGAGCTCTAGTTTGTGAATATTTAAAGGACTACTTCCTCTTTCCCTAACAACAATGGACATCTTGAAAGGTTGTTCAAAGAGGGAGAGGAATCCAGGAGTTCAGTGCTACCTAAGGAAAGCTTTTCTGTTGGAGACATGCAAGGTGATAGCTCCATAGAGTGGCATGGATCTTTCTGAAGCAAAGAGAAGTGTACAGTAGATACTATTTTAAGTGTACAGTAGATGCTATTTTGAAGGGGGAGAAGGGAATACTTCTTTGCAATTAAGAATTTCTTTGAAATTCTTTGCAAATAATTTATTTTCCATTTCCTTATTTAATTAGGGACAAAACATGGTTTTGTTCTTAGGAAATGTTCTGGTGTTACTGAAAATAAAGTTTTACTAAATATAAACACACTCTTCTGCTCTCCAAGGGCTACATCCTCCTTTTCACTGGGAAATCTGATAAAAAGAGAAATCATCTTTACCTTGCAGTGTCAAGAAGAAATTTAAACTGTGAAAAGGCTACTCTAGTAATCTAATCTGGTATAAATGCAACATCAATTTTCTTGTATCAGTGGAAAAAAACCCAAGTCTACTTTCCTCTGACAGACTAGTTTTAATTGCAGGAGTTGATTTTAAATGGGAAGACTTCTTTCTGTGACTGTATGTAGTTAAATTCATCAGACCTTCTATTGATTAGACTGAAATAAGGAGAAACAAAAGGTTGTGGTGTTCAGAGAAAGCTTGGTTCTCAGTTAAAGTATTTGTTTCTAACAAACTGGGATGAATGGTGAAAATTCATGTAGAGATTTCTGCTTACTGTGTACCGGATTCCATGGAGGTTATGCTAGACCGTATATCGATTCTCTAAAAATACGAGTCCTCCTGTACTGCCCTTTTACTGCAGACCAGTCCATCAGCACCAGTGGACATAGCAAGGAATGGCACATAGAAATGCTGATACATTTCATACAACTTCTGTTATTTTACTGAGCAGAAATCAGAGAAACACTTTGATGCGAACAGGAGCCCCAACTCAAAATTGTGCTATTTTCTGGTCACGATGATTTCTGCAAACTTCAACCTGCTGCTCTAAAGCCTGGCAGCTATCCTGGAGAAAGAATTTGTACCTCAATCGAGAACAAAATAAAGACTCACCTGCCTGAAACCAAAATTAGTTCAAGTTCAGTTACCCTGATGAAACAAGGTCTAGGTTTCTTAGAAAGCATTTGGCAATAAGAACAGCTCTTGTCTTACCACATTGCCTTGGTGGGAAGGGATGCATTCTTCTCTTTGTCCCTCGTGTACTTGAAAACCACCAAACAACTACATTTACTCTCATTTAACCTGGGTCTCATTTGTTTTCTTCCTCTTAAAAAGAATCCCGCTTCCAGTTAAGGAGAGACTGGGAGAGTGACCTAGAGCGAGCCAGCAAGATGCAGTTTGCTCTTCATAGTCCTCGAGAAGAAGCCATGCTGGGCCAGTGTTCTCACTGCCAGGCAAACAGCTCAGGCAGGGCTTGCACAGCACAGCCTAGAAGCATGCTAGGGTTCAAATCCAATATTTTAGACATCTGTTTTTACCACCTGCTCATTAACAGAAGGCGGATTCTTTCTTCCCACCAGCAAAAAGATAACTCTTCGTGCCTTTCTGCTAATTACAGCTGTGCTCTTACCTGGTAGCCAGAATCATTACAGGTCATGTAACATTTGCCACAGTTGACACACATTTCCTCATCAATCAGAGCCACAACTTGCTCTGTGTTGAAGAGCTCACCATATGTTCCAATATACTGCAGTGCTTTTCCAATTACATCCTAGGGGAAAAAGAAAAGTTAAACTCATTCACAAGATACCTAAACAGTTTCTAGAGCTGCACAGGAGCACTCTCTAGCACTTTAATAGCAATTAGTAATTTGGCCATGCATTGTGACGATGTTTAAGATTTTCTTACACATTTCCAAGTTTCTGACCTTCATACCTCCTGTAAAATACAAAGAATGCTCCATACAGACACATTTTGAATACAGGCAGCATTAGAAGTATATACTTGTATACAAACATATTCTACAAACACATTTAGTACTTGATTTTGAATGGTTATTGTTTTGCCATTAGCGTGTGAAACTTCAAAGAACAAAATGGAGCACAAAACAGGAGAGAAATGCTGTAAACAATCAAGTCATCCTTGGTCACTTCTCATAGCACAGATTTAAGAACTCACAGTGAGAAAAGAAAGGGCACAATCAAATAAACTACCAGAACAATAACTACTTTTCTCTCTTTAGTAAAATGTGCAAATGACACGATCACCAGTTTAATGCAAATACTTCACAGAAGTAAGCTGTGGGTCTAATCCTGCGAGTCTTGATTGAGTTGTTAGCTTCACAGGGAGGAATTTGTGGCATCAACCTTACACATCTGTGCCGCAAAAGGAAAGGTGTATGGTGGGACAGCATATGGGTACATACCACAAGGGGAAGACAAGCCCCCTCTAAAAAAAGTTGTTGGGGACCTACCTGAAGCAAACTATTTCCAGTTTACATCAATAGAAACTGCACAGTTCTGTGACAGTTCAGCTCCACTGAGTCAGTAATAGAGAGGGGAACAGTCCTACGTCTTTTGGACTACAACTATCCCACAGTTAAATTAAACTTGTGGAAGTATAGCACAGAGGATGAACGTGATTGCATTTTAAAAGATTCACTCTGTGGCACTGTATTGGTTGCCTCGATATTTTGTAAGTTTACTAAGCATGCTTCTACAGCAGTTGCCATGTTGCAAAACAAGCTCAATTTTATGTGCAAGGTTCTACACTGGTTGGGCTCAGTAAATGAAGGTTATGTGATCCAATAATACATTTTACTTTCGCTTTAAAAAGGGGTATAACGGTTAAGTATTAGAGAAATCTCACTGAGTGATTGGAGAGCAGAACTGGCTTCAAAGTCATTCTACTGTCATAAACCAGGAAGTCATTATTATTTTGATTATGGAATTTAATCCAAGCCAACTGAAAAATGCTCAAGATCAAGCCAAATACAAGACACAGACAAGTCTGCCCAGAATGACAAGCCTCAAAGTGTTTACCTTTGGTCTTACACTGCCAAGGAACATGATAAGGATTTCTTTTTGTATTCCGTCTCTCAATATTTTTTTAAGAAACAATTCTTACCTTATTTCCATCAGTCAAAAAAATCATTCTGAAATGATTAGCTACCATTCTAAGTGTGTACCAGTACACTATCCTTAGCCTGTATAACTTATAATCTCATACAGTGTTCTATATGTTGTTTTCAACTCTCACTGCAGAAGAATCAGATACAGTAATGTAAATTTTCATTGCGTATCTTATTTTGGGCAGTCTTATACTGAAACAAACGAAGCATCCCAAATTATTACTATGCCACATCAGAGCAATAAGGTTCATCTCGGTGAAATTTTGAGGCCTACCTGACCTTCAGCACTTAAATTACAACATTATCTTGAAGCAATGAGGAAAATTTCTTTGTTAGCTGGATGCAATGGTAGGATCTATGAAACCACTCTTAATGACTGCTGAGGTAGGAAATTCAACCACATTCTAAGCCCAGGAAGAAGAATAAGGAAATTGTATTGTTTTCTTGCTCCAACAACACTCTAGTGTTTTCTCTCTGCCAAACCCCTAAGATGCTGACATGGGAAATACCTTGGTTGCATTCAGTCAGTTCTAAAAAGCCTTCTAGTTCTCCTTAGCAACATGTAGAGAACCTTAATGCTCTTCCAGCACAAACCAGCTATGGCATATTGCTAAAGGCAGCATGATGAGTGTGTACAGATGACTGTAAGTAAGCAACTTATCACAGCTTAATGAATTAGCACTCATCAATAGAGCTGTGCAAGCTGATTATGTGCATGGTTCAAATTCACTGCAAATGTGAAGTAAAAACTGTTTGCTTAAACCACTGTAAAAAGTCAATTAACTATTATGAAAGTGTTTCAGCTAATACTTTTTACTTTCGCATTGCTAAGGACTGAATTTGAACACACGGCCCTTTACTGTGCCTCCACTGATGAGCTAGAGTAACTAAATCAAATGTGATCTCTAAGGAACTGCTCACACCCCTGTATTTTAATTTCCATGTCCTCCTCAGAAGAGTTCATGCATTTACTGGGAATTGCTCAGCAGTTTTCAGTTTGCTACAATTCTCAGGTTTCTGCAGTCTTCTCTATCAGTCGAAAAATTGTAGCTGTAGAATTCAGCTCCAGGTTGTTACAAGTTTCATATAGGCTTTTCTGTATCATACTTGCTACAGGTTTCAAAATACACGTGTCTTCCTGTGATCTACTACCCCCAGCAACACTAAGTATTCTGTAAGCCTCTCTTTTGTGTATATAGCCCCAAATATTCCACAGAGTGTCACAAATGCATGTGTCATCTGAAAGTCACTGATCTGTGTATTGAAGAATTTGAACCTGAACAACATACAATGAAGTAGCTTTCCACTGCCTGCTCTTGTAAAAGCATCAAACAGGAGCAGATTCCTTATAGTGAAGGGCTTTTTAATCCAACAAAATCAGACATTTAAACAGTATAGAAAATTAACAATTTTCTCAGGGAGGTTCTGGATTCATATTTGTATTCCTTAAATATCGCTGCGACATTAACAAAACCTACAAAGTTTCAAGCAGGATGCAGAGATGGGCTGCCCAAATAATCATGGGATGGAGGGCTTTGCATATATGAGAGACGACAAAAAGAGTGTATCAAGATGTTTACAGCAGGAAGATGGAGGTAGAGCAGGAATACGATGTGTATATATATACTAGGGAAGGAAAATACCTATTTAAGTTAAATGGCAATGTTGGCACAAGAACACATGATTATAAGTCAGTCATGAATAAATTTAAAGCTGGAAATTAGAAAAGGCTTTTTAAATGGGAAAGGAGTAAGGTAGCTAATGGCTTTCCAGAGAAGCAGCTGAGGGACAGGAGGGAGGCCGTCCAAGGTTTAGGATAGCATTAGATAGTTCAGGAAATGGTTGTTTAGAAGAACATAAACAAAATAAATTTTCCCAGCTACAAACTTACAAAAGGAATAACAAAAACAATGCATATGGCACAGCGATTTCTGAATTTGAAACCAAGTTTCACTTCTCACAGCTCACAAATACGCTTTTGGAGACTTAGAATCCGAAATAGGGAGGATGACAGCATTTCAGAGGCTGATGGAGATTTCAAAAGACTGTGTCAATGATTTACTGCTTATTTACACTCCTGGGTGTTGTGTCTTTTAAACACTTCTTTCTCTCAAGCAAAAACTGTATCTGCATTCATTTGCAAAGTTTCATCACTTTATTGACTATAAAAGCAATGGTACTTAAAAGATGTTTTGCAGGTGCACTCTTTTACAGCATCTCAAGCTATCTCAGAGCTTCTTGTTTCCATCAAATCATAAACGCTTGGAACAAAATAAACAGTACAGCAAGAAATAATCAGCTTTCACTGTTTAAAGTGCAGTTTCACTTCAAAAAGCAACTGTCTGAAATGGCCCGTGGGATTCTACTCTTGGTATATCTCAATGGCCTCCAGATGAGATTTGCACTGTTGACAGCATTTTTTTATTAATTTTTTTTTTTTTTACACTGAGGTAACCGAGACCAAACGCCGGTCTTTGTCTTCAAAGCCTAATCTCTCTTTAGGAAACAAGCAGNAAACAGAAGACAGGATCTGAAAGTCAAGGTTTGTTCTTTCTGGATTATGCCTTACCAGTAGCAATTAAAAAAAAAAACACCACAAAAACCCTGGAAGTTAAATTTTGTCCTAAGTTACACCTTTTCAATCTTATGGACCTAGAGTGCTCCTTTTCACTGCTGCCGTGCTGTCCCACTCTTCTCAACAAAACTGTACTGAACAAACTGGGAAAGGAATTTAGTCCTGCAACTGGAACTGGCAGTGAATTCAGTTGCTATGGAGAGAATCAGAGCAGAATCCATTAGTTTTATGTTACTAATGAGTACAGAAAAAACCCTCATTTTGTAACTAAGCTAGGCAGATGTGGTTTTGAGTATACACAAGGAGCAGAGCTGTTCAGTAGGGTATTATCTTAACGATGTGTTATGGTTTTTAACCTTTGCTGGCAGTCAAACACCACACAGCAGCTGCTCGCTCAGAACTTCCCCCACCCCTTTCACATGCCCTGCTGTGGGTTGGGAAGGAGAATCAGGAAGAAAAAGAGGAGTCTCTGGGGGTTGAAAGAAGGGCAGTTTAATAGAACAACACAAAGAGAGAAATTAAGACACAAAGAAAGTAATAGGGGCCACGTACCTTACCTATGCCCAAAGGTTACCTTACACGTAGATCCATCCCTGCACCAGTCACAGACTCAAGCCCCACAGTGGAGCTGGTTGCAAATAGGCCCCAAAAGCCAGCCCTTCCCTTATACAGGGGCATGACTCATCTGGGACCCAACATCCCATGGGATGGTTGGGTTGTTGACCACAACTGGGGCCCTTCCCAGCTGCAGCCCCTTCCCAGCTGATGAGGTCAGCAGCTGGGGGTGGTAACCAGCCCCTGCCCGGCTGAACCCAGGACATAATGCTATTTTTGTTACTATAGTTGCATTTTTGATGTTAATACATAAAACATTTTATGGTGATTAGCCTTCAATTAGCCATTATATTAGTAAACCTGTATCTGCAAATACAATTCATGGTTCAGGTACGGCTTCTTGTAGAGCTGCTGTGTCCATTTTCATGTAAACCACACGGGAAAAGACGACACTGTAGATAATGAACATCACAGGTCTCTCATGCAGTGCAGGTTCTGCATCTCATATAGCAAGTTCAAAGGGAACACACATACTTGCCCTCTTATTGCAATTTTTGAGTTACTATAAAGCACCCTGCATGTCACACTGTGTTCAGGAGAAAGGTCCACTGACCATGAACTTTTTGAAGCGGACAGCAACAGCAGGTAAGAAAAGTACGGTAATCTTTAGATTACCAAAAGTAGAGGTCTGCCAGCTGTGAATAGCAGTCTGTCCTAAGGACAGGCCTCAACCTCTATCTTCAAGTCTCCAAGGGATCATGGACCATGATACAATGCTGAAGTCAATTCACCATCAAGCAATAAAATAATCTCCCAACAAAGCAACTGACATTAATATAGCAAAGTTGTGCGCTTGATCTCAAGTTCCCTGTCTGCTCATTATTATTTATAGGGTGTTTGGGTAATTCTCAGAGTTCAATAGGTTGTGAAAGGATGAGGTGCTGGGCAGAAGTGCCCTCACTGGGATGCACAGGGAGCATGGAAAAGGGGTGGAAGCTCGCAAAGAAAGTAAATGACTCTGTACCAGTTTATCTCCATTAGGGAGATACCTGACTTCTACCTGCTCTTTTGTTAGAGAGAGAGAGAGGGGAAAAGAATAGATGTCAGAAAAACCCCCTATGGATTAAAAAAGAAAAAGTAATCAGATTCTGAGGGTACGCAAGCAAGGTGATTTTACAGTGGCTAACAAAAATATGTAATCTCATTAGAATTAACTTTATATTGAAAGTTTACAGATGCTTTGCCAATAGTTTATTAAATGTGCTCTGGCATTTAGGGACTTCTAAGCCTTGTTTCAGTAAAGCAAGTACCCCAATCCACAGGCTAGCTAAAGAGGGACTTAGAAAATAAGTCAAATGAACCTTTACTACATAATTCAATATAGCTTCTGTAATGAAAATTATGCCTTGTGAACATACCATATTTTTTTATGAAGACTGTGAGGCAATAAATAATAATAATTTAAAAAACCCCAAGCTGACTAAATGAAGGAAAAATAAAGAGCTGGAATATAACAACTGAAATTCCAAAAAGGCAAAATATTAACAAAGTGTCTCAATTTCCTGGGTTAGCTATGATGCTGTTTAATATGTTTGCATGTGTTTCAAAAAAAGATTTGAACCAGAAGACTAGAGCTGATATAGATTTTAGTTTATATTAAACTAAAGAAAACCCAAGGAACTTGGTAAGTATTCTATGAAATGAGATGAACAGGTACTATCATACTGAAAAAAAAAAAGCAGTTTGACAAACAGCATATCAAAATAAGTGACTTCTGTTATTCAGATACATTCTAGACAAAAGAAAGCTGCAGGAGAAAACAGTAGGAGACATCAGGGAGAGCTCATGAAAACTTCTGCATGATGTGCTGTGCTGGCAAGAGACAAGCAAGCCCGCAAGATGCTAAGATGGAAAGCAGCATCGTAATTACTGTAATGCTGTTGTTATAATAATCAGCCATGGTCCGGAATACGGAGTCATTTCAGTTTTACATGCAGTAGCAGAGTGTCCTTCCTTGTACAGGCTGGTAGTGCAATGGCAGCCTTACAGAAAGACCCGGAGAGGCTGGAGCTATGAATAAAGGGATGAAATTTAACCAGCTGGGTGCTTACAACATCATAAAAAGACTTTAATGTAAACGTATCTGTACGCACACTGGTAAAAAACAGTTTAAACACAAGAAGTTTAAGCTTGAGGATCTCTATGGATATTCTTCCAATAGGTAGGATGACATGTCATGCCCTAGCTAAGATGACAAAGAGAGCTATGCCAGAGTGTTTAAGCTACCAAATAGGGCAATATCTGCAGCAAGACTTGTGGAGTTAAAAAGGAAGGAGAAAAAAAAGCAGATAAATGATGATCAAATATTATGGTATAGATCCTGAAGGAGGAAGAATTAAATTATTAGGAAAAAAACCACAGGAATGTGTAAGGAAAGAAATTAAAGTAATAAGGAGGTAACCTGAGGTAGGCAAATACATGTGTGGGAGCTGTACAAAAATGCAACTGAAAAGGAAAGATCCAGGACACATATCCATGCCTGATGTTACAGACAAATGAGAAAAGAAGAAAGAGCTCTGCTGAATATCAAAGTATGCAGTTTCAATTAATATTGAAAAATAGAGAAAATAAAGAAAAAGGCCATGGGAAAAGCCATCCAAAAATTAAATTAGATTTAGGATGATCAGAGAGGGGCTTAAATCTAAAAAAAAAGGTGTTTTGTCAGCGTGTAGAATTTAAATAAACGTTGAAATTTACATATTACCAACTCAAGAGCCAGTCAGACAGATGAGGAAGTTCTCCGCAGGCAGGAAATTTGCAGGAAATTTGCAGTACCCCTACAAAAATACAACCCACCAAAGCAGGGGGTCCTAGCTCTTTCAAGGACATCTATCTCTCCAGTCCAATCACCTTTCAGGCATATCTCTTCACTGCTCCAGACAACTAGCGTTAGGCTGGCACAAGCTGTGAGAGCTGACCATTCCCACCTCCTGATGTTCCAGTCTCAACTAACAGAATATATTGTCTCCTCTGTCTAGAGGGTCAGCCATGACAGAACTGCTTGGAGACAGTCTGGGATTTGTAATTCTAAATGTGAATAATTCTTGGACAGTTACAAATAAATCACTCAAGTCTGAGCTCCTCTGCTGCTGTGGGGAATTCCTGATCAAGTAAAGTGTATCTGATAAGTCACCTTTTTTCATTAAGCGTCACTCAGCTTCCTTAATGAATACTCTGAATCTTCCAGGCAGATTTTCTCCACAATATAATACTAGACAGCTCTATTAATAATAAAATTTATTAAAATCTCTCTTTGTTGGTAAGTTTCCTACTTCAAGCAAAACCCAGGTATTTTCCTATTTTTTAGCAGGCATCTCTCATTGCTGTTTTTCTCATTAGGGTTAAAACATTCCCTTCTAAAGAGATGGTCAGACCAAAAGACTGTCTAGAATCAGTGTTGGTGATTCCTACTATCTTCTAATTGCTTCACTCTTTTTCAGTCTCATTTAAATGAAGGTGTAAGAAAGACTCTATCCTGATTTCTCAGACTGAGAAGCTCTTCACGGACACCACACAAAAGTATTCCATGTCTTTATAAACAAAAGGTTTTGTTTTGGGGATTCATTTTCCTCTTCCCTGCAGTAGGGCCTCTTTTCTTCTTTTTTAAATCTAACTCCCACCACTTGGCTCTTTTTTTGCTTTTGTAGTTTGAGTTAGGCTTGATAAATTATTGACCTCAACTTTTTATTTATGTTGTTTCAAGTCTTTATG
>WEIS01059897.1:0-11323 GCA_013389965.1 Todus mexicanus
ATACCATGCAGAGAATAAACACTTGTTTTCAGTAGCTTCCTTACCTGGTGTTACAGTTCCATGGACAGAGCTATCCAAGGATTGTTTGGATGTAGAGAAGATACATCCTTTGAGTATTTTAGCCATCCCTTGAGGAACCTTTTTCCTGTACAAATGGTTTGTGCATTACAGCTGCAGTATTTCTTTCTTTCCCCAGGCTCTTGCATCCAAAGTGAACATGCCAGAAAGGGTAGATAAATGCTATTCTTTTTAGTCGTTATTTTACAGTTATTGTTAGTTCACAAGCCTTTTATGAGAAATTACAGTGCAAAGTAAGACACAAACTTTCAGATGATTGTGTATTGTATGTAGGAGACAAGGGCTCTATTTTGCTCTCCTGCACCCCATTTACCATCAGATTTATACCACACTAGCGCAGCAACTGAAGATTAAAAAGGGATTAACCTTTCTGGTTATCCACAATTTCTCACACTATTTGTAGAAATAATATAATTTAGCACTGGGTTATTATTTTCTTAGTGTAGTAATACTGCTATAGATCTTAGAGAAGTTTGGGCTGTGTAATAACCTAGTTATAATAGTAATCAAAAGGCAATCACATTATTATCCTCAAGAGGCTTCACAGAAGGACGTCCATGTTGTGTTGCGTTGAGACCGTGCATTTCTACCCAAAGCTACAGATTCTGTGCTGCCTGTCCCTGGAGCCAGGCAATGATGACTTACCTCTACCATCCTTTACCCCTTTGCATGCCTCTTCCCACTCCTGCAGAGGATTTAACAAGGAGGTACAGTGCTGTTTATGTCAGCATCTCCTCTTATGGTTTGAACATTTCAGACTGGTGGGTGAGTCAAGGGGGCTGAAGTCCAAATTTTGTGTCCTTTGATACATACTTCATACATTAATCGCTTGCTAATATTTTCCCCAAATTACCTATGTGTCAAATCACCTCCTTTAGTGTTCCTTTGTCATTTCTGGACATCAATTGTGACAACTTGTAGAAAACAGTTGTTCATATTCGGATAACTCCTAGTACCTTTCCAATAGCCTGAAGCCAGCCCACTGTCTGAACTTTCCAAATAGCACAACATGCTGGATTTCATTATTTAAACATGTGGCGTATCTGTTTTCTATAATCATGTGAAATTTAGTGCCTCCAATGCAGAAGACGTCTGTGGGCTGCTGTACATTATTCAGAATGAATCCTGATGTGTTGTGGTTCCTACTGTTGGTACCTCTATTGTCTCTAAGTGATAGTCTAAATAGTAGGTTACAGGTTGGACTTGATGATCTCTATGGTCTTTTCCAACCTTGTTAATTCTGTGATTCTGTGTTTCATCTTGTGAGTAAATAATATATTTTCTAAAAAATTGCCTATTTCAAACTACATGATTGTAGTAAATTGTATCTAGTTCCCTGGGTGTCCTTGAGAGTTTATAGAAGTACGTTACTATGTTACTCAAATTCGAAATATACAGATATAAAAATACTACATATACTTACATGAAGCCAAGATATATGTACTGGTATGTTCGCCTATTAAAAAAACCTTGTTGAGTATTTCATGCTGATGATGTTGTTGTTTATTTTAATTCCAGTGTGATCAGTCTCTCAGTGCTAAAAATCATGAATGAAACTGGAATTTGTAGAAGTAGCTTTGGCTTCATGAAATGTGAGAGAAATAATGCATGTGTGTTCTCTTTCTATATTTCATTTATAGTTGTGTTATGGTTATGGTTTTTTCAATCTGCCCATGACTAAAGAGATGCTGATGAGCAATAAGCAAGAGAAATCTCTTGAACTAAGGTTGTAAGAATAAGTCAAAATGGCAAGGGTCCAAATAATGCTTTATCTGTTGTTAAAAACCTCTGAATGCAAGGATTTCTTAACTTCTCCAGCTGCTTTAGGACTTCACTCTCCTTATAAATGGACACATTTTCCCTACGCCTTGCATAAATCTTCTTTTTTACCAGTGTTACCAATTTCTTGCATACAGATGGTACACAGAAAACAATTAATCACTGCCATGTTTGTCACAATATTTCACATACTCTCATTATGCCTCTTCTCTCTTTGAAACTAAGCCAGTTCCATTGCTCTATACTCTCTTCCCATATATTGTATTTATCAGTCTTGTTGATTTCTGCTGAACCTCATTTCCTGAATTGACACCTCTGTGTCTGCTGAACTGCACTCACACCTGTACACCCCAGATTTGCATTTGCTTTTTTTTGCATCAGCATTATACAAGTGGCTCTAGTGCGGTTTATAGCTTCCCAGTCCACTTTTGCATGTTTTGTTTTGGGGGTTTTTGCTAGTTGTTGATGATAGTGGTGGATTTGAGGTACCTGTGGTCTTTTGTCAAGAACAAGACCTGATGTGTGCGAAGTGCGGTATGAGCAGAGCATATCAGACAGCTCTGCCACCAGGCAGACCCAGCCACCTTCTCAGACCCCAACAGTGCTGTGCTCCCTAGGACACTGAGATGGTTCAGCTCAGCTGAGACTGTCTTGCATCTACTACTTGAAGCTTAACTTCCTTGTTGTTTGAATGGATTGTAGTAAACCCCCTTTTTCAATCAGTTAACAATAGTTAGCTGAAGGGAGCAATTATCTGGAGAATATGTGCAGATAGTTCCTCCCCTTAACAAGGAAACTGGTGCTGTATTTATCCAGCATGTTCTCAGAAGATAGCAGTTTTACCCTATGTGTGGCATGAAACCATTGGAGTTGCTTTCTGCAACCTTTATTTTTCCCCTTGACATTTACAAAGCCTCAGTTAGGAAAAAACCTCACATAGTTGTTATATCCAGACTGGATATACCAGGATAGTCATATGGATCAGTCAAGGCTTTGCCTTGGTGATCAATAAGGCCAGGATTCCATAAGGTATAACATAAAGTACATTTTTGTGTTCACTGATTCTCCTTCCCCTTGCCTTAAGCAAGCACTGAAAAAGTATCTGATGTATCCAGGTGACATGAAGCTGGTTGGCAAAGTCAGTTAAGTCATTCTGGGAAATCAGACCTTTTGAAAGCCAACTAATGCCGTATTTCCTTTAGATCCCAGATTTCCTGTATCCATCTTTAAAGAAAAGTATCTCATCTTCCTCTCTCCCCTTTCACAGTCAGCAAATGAAAGTGAGAATTTTAGTTCCTGAGATGGTTTATTTACTTAACTTTGCCAGGGACTTGGTGGCTGCAGCAATGTCACAGACAGGAAAGTTGTATTGGCCATGAACATTCACCCTCTGTCCCTTTTTAGGCTAAGGTAACAGTGCTGCCTCTGCTCAGCAATACGTTTATCGTCATAGAAACATATGTGCACGTAGCTTCTTCATTTTAACTGATTCCTGAAAACAAATGGTTGTTAGAAGCGACGAGGAGAGCGGCATTTGGAGCCTGGCTTTGGATCAGGAGCTGCAGGGTTGGCAGGCCGTGGCTGGCTGGCCTGCAGGTGGCAATGCACAGCAAGGAGACGGCTCGGCACAAGGGCGCAAAGGAAGCACCAAGTTAAAATTAGTTGGCTTCAGAAATGTGTGTCAAAATGCTGCCTTGTGCTTCTGACTGGTGCACCCGGCTGCTTTGGCTAGCGCCAGAAATAATTCCAAGCCCTTGTGGAAACAAGCGCTGGAATCATTGTTGGGATCCTGCGTGTTTGCAGTTCCCTCTCTGGGCTCAGCCAGGAATGGGGGTTTATGATCCTGTTCCCTCTGTTTTTCCATGTGTCACCTTTTCTCTTTTTGTTTATGCTCTGTAGAGAAGTCATTGGTATAAGACTGTAAAATACCTGTAAGCCAATTTATAGCTTCTGTTTCTGCTGGTGCACTAGAGGGTTTCTTTCCTTGTGATATCCTTCCAGCTGGTTCTGCTGCGTGCTTTACTGCCAAATCGTTTCAGTTGTTTCACTACAAACTCAAACCTTGACCACGTTTCCCAGTCTTGTTACCACAGTAGTTCATATGCAGATGCTCCCTTCACCACTCTCTTGGGGCTTATACTTATGCTTTCAGCACAGTAAGAATATTCTGCATAGCACCTTCTTTGTAAAATATGAGTATCTTCAGCTTTAAACAGTCACTGACAATTTTTTTCTCATAGAAAATATTTTTTTTCTAATTGAACCACTTGTGCAGCTGATAGTAACATTTACAAAAGAGAAACTAGAGAAGCTGTAGTAGACCTCTCACTGAAATCTAGCAATTGTGATCATAGACTTCATTACTCTTCATGTAATTTTATTCTGCTCATGTTTGATTTTATTAGAAATATTTCCATTGCAGCAGGTTGCAATATGTGATGTGCTTGATCTTCTTTAAGCCTTCTTCAGTGCTTAAGGAAATACAGAGAACCCCAGTAAGGCAAGAGACAGCAGAGAGTATGCTCGCTAGTGATGGATATGCATGGCTCTTGCTGCGGAGAGTCTCTGAAATGAAAAGGCTACATGTTTAAAGTTATTTTTTTGCAAGGAGAAACAAATACAAATAAGGCAGGTTTGCTACTATAAATCCTGCAATTTACATGGCTGGGTGGAAAACTGAGTGTGGCTTAAATTTTGAATATTGATTTTTATTTTCCTCCAAATGTATGTACATCCATTATTCCCATTACTGCCTTTAAAGTAGCTAAATCAGACTGTAATGTAAATGGTATTAAGCTATTTTAAACTGAGTTTTACACGATCTTATACTTAGGATAGTGAACCCTAGAATTTGAGGCAACCTTCAAAATATATGGATTTTGTATCATTTTATGTCTTTCCCTTTACTTCTTTCTACAAAGCCTTGTTGACTTCTGCGAAATTTCACATATTTTAGTCACTGTCAACTTTCTTTGCCGCAGTTGGATCTGATTTGTGCTTTTCCTCAAGATCATAAGATATAATCAATGAATTGACTAAACGATGAATCTCTCTTTTTCGTATTTAGTTTGAGAATAGTGGAAATAAATTCAAAATAATCATCAATAATCTATTAAAAATTTAACAAAATTGGTCTTCATGCAGTGTATTTTTATCACTTGTATCAAAATACATTTATGGTGTCCCTCTTGGCCGAGGGTTCTTCTGTCTCTTACCATAATTTATTAATCTGACAGATCCGATGAACATTCAAGGCAGTGTTGAGGGAGAGCATTCAGCAACATTCACTTGATTTCAGATCCGTGATTTTACAACAGCAACATTCCACCTGAGAACTGTAGCTTTGGTGATTTATTATTTTACAGCACTGATTCAGTGACCCATTTATGCTGTTGTGATCTGTGTAGGATTCCCAGGCATTGCAGGGCAGTTTTACCAATGACAAAAAAAAAAAAAGGAGTGTAAAGATGAGCAACTTGGTTCAATCCTGTTTCACGGATCTTTGCCTTGGGGCAAGTCAGTGAATGAGGAGGTTACTGCATTGCAAGGAGCTGGGTATTTCTCCTCCTTGAGAGGCTCCCAAGCATCCAGTAATGATGTGCAAAGGCAGAAGAGAGTTGGGAAACCCAGGAGATCCTTTAATTCAGTCCTTTGGCCAAAGCCAGAAATAATACAGCGTGGCACCAGGCTGATGGTATCTATCTGCACTGGTAATCTTAGAAATGGTGGTGATGCAAACCAGACTGCTGTTGTCTGATGACATCTCTTAGAGCGTAATAACCCAAATAGCAATTTTGGCGTCCTTTTCCCCCCCATTAATTTTCCATTTAGATGCATTGTTATGATTATAATTATTGCTATATATCAATACTGATTTGATTATGATGATGCCAGGTTTCCTTTGAACTTTTAATACACTTTTGTCACTCCCCTTGCTGAATTAAGGTGTATTTGGAACTCTTCTAATAGAGTATTTCTACCATCTGCTCTCTGCAGCAATTATTCAAATTATTTGTAGCCCTCTGTGCCAGCAGGGGTGAGCCTAGCACAGTCCTTTAAAGCTGCAGATTTCCTGACTGACATTTTTTCCCCCCTGTAATATTCCACAACTGGCAGAGGTCTGTAATTCTTTGGGTTCAGGGGGTGAGGGGAGAGAGTGGGGAAGCTTATCCTTACCTTTCAGTGTCTGACTCTAAGGAAACTAGTATCTTTGAGTTTTTACAAGAGAAATCAAGAGAGAGCTGAGACTTTTTTTTTTTTTCTGTCCCAGTTTGCTGGCTTTGAAGGTTCTCCTTCCTTTACAATCTCAGCCTGTGCTACAGTCCTCCAAATCCTGAATACTGTAATTCATTCACAGCACTGAACACACCGCATCATGTGCCCGTACTTTCTATTCTATCTGTCATTCAGAATACAGGTCCCTCTCTGTTTCACTATGATTAAGGTACTGCAGTAGTCCGTCCTATATTTGCCCTGCCTCTTGTGACGTTCACCTGCTACGATAAGAGGAATGATTTTCCTACTTCGTGTCCTGTATCACTTCTTCCTAGTAAATCAGGTTTGTTTTTGAAATGCAAGCCCAAACTCAAGGCATCAGTGTATCTGCATAAACACTTCACGACCTTAATTTTTGTGAGGAATTAAAATGAAGGCAGGAAAAGTAATGTGCATCTTAGTGTGAAAAGAAGAATCTTGAAGTGCATTAAAGTGTGAGAATATTATAAAAATAGAAGACGACACCCTCTGTACTGAGGGGCATGTGCAGCTAAGAGTTACAGGCCGTTCTGGTCCATTTGTGGCCTCCTCAATTAAGGAGGTTTCAGAATAGTATCCAAGTAACTCCACAGCCAGCAGAAATCTTTTTAGGTGTGGTTGTATCTTCTGAGATACTGATTGCAAAGGGAAGGTCTCTGGGATGACCGTCTGCTAGCAAGTAAAGGGATACGAACTCTGACTCCATCTTCAGTCAATAGTTGGCTTATAGGCTGAGTTCACAGTCATGGAGTGTAGTTCTGAAAGAAATAAAAAGCCATTCAAGCCAAAGAAGAGCACAGGAAAGAGATGAAACTGAAGCTCAATATAATTGGGATAGCTTCTATGGCTTACATACATTTTTAGGTTAGGTCATCTAATGGTAAATTTTATGATTCTCTGAATAAGATGTCTCCCTAAAGAAGTTCATTGCTGCAAGGAATTGTCTGTACCCATGTAATAAGAGAAAATGTTTCCACCTGACAATATTGGTAAAAATCATCATTTTTACAATCCTTACCAAAACTTTTAAAACAAGACCACTGCCCACCAGAAGTTTCCCATGTGAGGCACTAAAATCAGGATGTATGAACTCAAAGAGTTTGGCTCAGGGTTCAGTTTCAACTAGGCCTGTGTAGCAAACAATTTTCTCGTTGCACAAAACTTTCTGAGTTTATTTTATAATATTTTCTACCTCACACCAGGGTGAATCAGAGACTTTTCAAAGTGGTTCAGGGGAAAGAAAAAAGAAATACTGCAGTTTATTAAATGGCTTGTTGATCAGGAGAGTTATGTGAGAGACCAAAGATTAAGTTTCCATCATGATTTGAAATAGCAGCTAACTCTGGGCTTCAGACAGCCCAAACGAGTGTTCCATTATTTGTAGCTCGAATGTCTGTTGTCTTCCTATTTCTTATTTTTAGGAGAAACTTAGCGCTGAAGCAGAGAAGCCTTTTTAATTATTTTTTCCCCTGCAAATTCTGCATTCTCACAGCAATCTGCTTTGAAACAACAAAAATAAAGCTCTGCCTTTTTTCTTATGGTGTACATTTACAGTATATTATTTCGTTTTCCGTTTTTCTCATTTTTTGCACCTCCTCCTTTGTACTTTCCATGTTTCTTCTTTTGTGATCTGAAAATGCTGCTGAATAATGATGAGCCAATAGTTAGTCCAATCCCAGACGGTCTTTTGTTCAGGTAATTACCCGGAACCGCAGTAGCATTTAAGTGCCCTGACTTCCCTGACTGAGATTGACTGATTGAAAGATTAGGCAAGGCAGGCATTTATAGCCAACCTGGTAAGAAAAAAGGAAAAATGTTGCCTCATTTAAATTTTTACTATTTTTTCTTTCTTTCTCCCTCCCTGCACTGTATTGAGGATACATCCTGAATGTTATCCAAAATTATGTATTTAGGTCAGAGCCAAGCTTGTTTGGTTGGAACAGAGGCGAGCATCCCTCCAGCCACTCCTGAATGGTGTTGGAGCCATGCTGGTATCATTCCTACAGCTGGTATCACACCCCGCAGGAGGGCTAACTTTTTAAAGAAGAAATTCTACCAAGTTTCTCAGAGAAAGTAGTTCAATTCTCCTAACTATAAAGCCAGTGATTTAGATTTATACCGGCTTTATTTGCCTTGGTTTCTTACTTGCTAAAGACATTTACCAGTATATACCAGATGACACAACCTATCTAAACCAAGCGAAATTGACTTTGAAACCTTTATCCCTATCTTATCACTATGGCCACAGCAGATTCTCAGTAAGTAATAGTAACATTTTGCAAAACAAACAACATAACTTCATTTCTATATAGCAACAAATAAACTTGTTGTACTTCCTGCTGAAATATATTTAATGATTCGTATAAAATGTTACTGGCCTATCTCTAAGAGACATATTCATGAGAAAATACACAAAATTATATCCATAAACATGAAAATATTTCCTAGGGCTCACTGGTGAATCAGAGTAGTTGTATTTACAAATACAGTGGTTTTTAAAAAGAAAATCTTGTTAATGAAGCACTGAATGATAGGGAAACAATGCTATGTGCTGACTTCTTTTTTAGAAGATTAGACTCTATAAATGCCTGGAATCTTTACATAGTCTGGAATGGCCACTACTAGAGCATTTGATGTGAACTGCAATATCACAGTCTCTCCTGAAGTATAGTCAGCGTTACAGCTGTACAGCTCCAGGATCAAACGCAGCGTAGATATATATCCCTGGTGCAGCCCAGCAGCAGAGCTTTCCTCAAGGGGCTCACTCTATAGAACAGCTGTATGAATTTATTCTTGGGAGGTGGAGCCAAAGCTCTCCTCTTTTCTTGCGTTTGCATCTTATGTATGAGAGCAAGACAGTGAAGAAGAGCGATGCTTGGGGGTGGCTGCTTTCTCTCATGGCTTCCATGGGGACCTCGGGGCAGGCAGCCTGCAAAATTCGCTGTCATTCGCAATCCACAGTGTGGGAGTTGCTGTTTGTGTCATTTCTAGCATGGGTATTCACTGGCTAGAAAAAACCTTTTGTGTTGTTGGTCCTGGGACATCTTGGCTTAAGAAGTCACAGACAGAAAAAAAAATGCAGCATATTTTCAGTACAGAGCTTCTGATGTCTAACCATGTTGTATGGGGTGAATCATTGCACTCTGACGTAGATAAGATCAGTCCTGAGACTTTTTAAACTGAAGCATTGTAATTTAATCTCTGGTCCTCAGATTACTAATATCTGTGAAGCATATTCCCTTTAAATTAATAAACTATCTGATAATGACAGACAAATATTCAGAATTAAATATTGAAGAGTTGGGAAGATAAAGAACAAAGAAGACATAAAAGTTTTAGGATTTATGTTCTCAGATGATTCCATTATCTGTTTCAAGAGTTACCCAGCATGATTTATAATTTCTATTAAAAATATCAAAACACTGTCTGGACTGTATCTAAGCAAGTGAACATCCCTAAATCTTTGGATTATGACAAAGAAAAGTGGTACATGTTTACCCACTCACTTTACCTTCTAGTCTTTGCTCAAAACACAGCTTTAGCTACAATACCAGGGAGGAAATCAACCTTTCTTGAATCTTTCATTTCCCATAGAATAAAATTCCTCTTTCTCTTGAGAAAAATGTTTCAGGTTGCAGGTTGAATAATCCTTTCCCTCTTCACTCTTAAGTATGTTAAAAATAAAATAAATTTAAAAATGCATATAATACTAATATTTATTTCCTTCTATAACTTTGTCCTCTAAGCCCTATGCAAAGCACATCAATTCTCTAAGAGCAATTCACTGTAAGATTTTTACTCAAGGCCAAGATGGGGTAAAAAACATCTCTGCTGAGGTTTATATCTGGGAAACATATGTAAAATCACTGTTTCAAAAGCAGTTTGCTATGAACCTATTGTCTAACTGTGCTGCACTTTGATAATACATATTAAAATAAAAATAGATTATTGTCACTGGCTGTATTTTGAAAATATTTTCAATAGATATACTCTGGAAACAACAGAATAAATTCCAATGAGTAATCCAACATCCCTGTTTGTTAGAATATTATCATACTCTATGAGCAAACCTCAAATAGGGCTGAATATGAGGTATTTTTGCTTCCAAAGAGTGAAAAACTTAACAGGCAAGAATGAATGATATGAATTTTTTGAGATTTGGTCTAAGATATTAATGATCTAAAAAAAGTTCCAGTTGTCTTGTATGCAAAGGTTTCCCAGTCTCTGCTTTTCCAGCTGAATGTTGTAGATCTCTTCGTATTAGTTCCCACTCCATCTTTAAACCAGTGCTTTTTTCTTAACCCAAATAAAGTGTTAAGGGCTACATTGAATGACTGAGTTTGAAGGAAGAGTTGAAATAAATTTGGATAAGAAGTATTGAAGGAAGGATCCCTGTTCCGTGAACATGTTATCTATTGGTCCTGTCTGTGCATGTAGAGGTCTGGAGAGAATTGTACAGGTTGTCCTGTGTCTGCTGGAACGTCATTAAATTCATTCTGTGCTGAATCTACCCTGGACTTGGAAAAGGAAAATATCTACCAGGCTCAAATGGCTAATGGAATAAATAAAGCGGAGATGGGAAAGTAGGTAGGATTTTTTGCTCATGTAATACATCCTTTGCAGGAATGAAGCAGAATTTATATTCTTTAGTGCTATTTAAAGCTGAAAGCTTGTTTTTCCAATTAGACGTGTGTATCTGCATTTGCAGTGTGCCACTGGCAAGGTAAATGGGATCAGCAGTAAGCGTTACTGAAAGCTGCATCTGGCTGACAGTTGCAATTTTACAAAACTCCTTTTTTTCCCCCTCAGAGTCTACGCAGATATGAGTTTCAGCAATACTTGCCTCCAGCCCCTTTCAACTTTCTTTTTATTTAAAAAGCTTAATTGGAATTTTTATTACTCCCAATTAAGCTTTTTAATTAAAACCCAAAAGCTCAAAGTGGCTGCAGTTGCAGATAACTGCTACTGCAACCCATGACTAGTAATTCTATTTGAACAAGGCTTTTGCTTCACTACAATAAATATTGTGGTTTGTGATTGTACCTCCACATCTCTCAAAAGTACTGTACCTTTAAGTTTCACAGAATTAGCATTTGCATGTGAAATACAAGCGTCCTTGTCAATTTTGCTAAGTGTGCTACAGGAACTGAAGTCTCTGCAGGTTGCTGTGCATATACGCCCCTCAGCATCATGCCATGTGTTATATCTATAA
>WEIS01059899.1:1347-17579 GCA_013389965.1 Todus mexicanus
TGGAGGCATAGTACTCTCACCCAGCTCAGAACTGCTGAGGTACTGAGGCTGCAAGGTATTTCTGGAGACCACCTCACAGTGGGATCAGCAAGAGTAGGTTGCCCAGGACCTATTCTGTCTGGATTCTTAATATCTCTGAAGGAGATGCCACACACCCTCTTGGAAATCTGTTTCAGTGGTTGACCACCCTCACTGTAAAAATATTCTCATTTAATGTAAGTGTAATTGTCTACATTTCAGTCTATGTCCATTCCCTCTTGTCCTGTCACCAGATAGCACTGAGAAGAATTTGGCTTCATCTTCTTTACATCTATCTTAAGCCTTATCTTCTCCAAGCTGAAGAGTCTCAGCTCTTGCAGCCTCTCCTCGTACATCGTATGCTCCAGTCCCTTAACCATCTTTGTCGCCCTTGAGTGGACTCAGTTCAGTATGTCCACGTCCTTCTCATACTGGGGAGCCCAGAAATGCACACAGCACTCCAGGTATGTCTCAATGGTGCTAAGCAGAGAAGATGGATCAGTTCCCTCAATGTGCTGGTGGTGTTCCTCCTAATGCAGCTCAGGAGATTGTTGGCTTTCTTTGCTGTAATAGTATATTACTGGCTCATGTTTGACATGGACACCTGGACCTTTTCTGCTAAGACACTTGCCCCAGTGTGTACTGATGCATGGGGCTGTCCCTCCCTAGGCACAGGAACTGGTATTTCCCCCTGCTGACCTTCATGAGATTCCCGTTGGGCTACTTCTTCCCGTTGTGCTACACCTGTTGAGGTCCCTCTAAATGTCAGCATGACTTTCAGCTACTCCTCCCAGTTTTCAATCATCTGCAAATTTGCTGAGAGTGTCTAGGCAAAAAATACAGATGTGGAAGAGTATCAGCCCCAGTATGCCCTGGTATACACCCCTGGTGACAGTCCTCCAACTGTGTTTCGTGCTGCTGTTTACCCCTTGAGTTAAGTCTGCCTCGCTGTCCACTTATGTAGTCTCTATTTTATCACTTTGTCAATGAGAAAATTATGAGAGACAATGTCATATGTCTTGCTAAAATGAAGATAAACAACATCTACCACTCTCCCTTCATCCACAAAAAACTGATCATCTCATTGTAAAACGCTATCAGGTTGGTCAGGCATGATTTCCCCTTGGTGCTCACTCCAAATCACTTTTCGTCCTTTGTGTGTTTGGAAAAGACTTCCAGGAGGATTTGCTCCATCATTATCCCAAGGATCAAGGTAAGGCTGACTTGCGTGTAGTTCCCCAAATCCTCCTCCTTGCCCTTCTTGAAGACTATAGTGACATTCACTTTCTTTCAGTTCTCAAGCACCACTTCTAGTTGCCATGACTTTCCAAAAATAGTTGAGGAGTGACTTCAGTGCCATTGCTCAGGTCTTTCAACACTCATTGGTGCATCTCATGAGATCCTATGGACTTGTATATTCAGCTTTTTTAAAGATTCACTAGCCTGATCCTACTGTACCATGGGCAAGTGTCCTCGCTCCATACTTTGATACAAGTCGCAGGGTCCTGAGATTCCTGAAGACAAGACTTAACAGTGAAGACAAGTAAAAACCAGCACAACATCCATCAAAAAATAACTACACGGCCTCCCATCTTTTTTCCCTCGTCAATAATTACAAGAAATGGTGTAAAAACGGAGATGAAACTAGTTAGCACATAGAGGCCAATCTGAAGAATATACTAATGCAGCTCAGTCCTTCCTAGTGTTCATGATATTGCCAAATAAATGCTTTTTTTACTAGAATAGCAGCCTCTTTGACCCATCAAAAATGTTACAACCATTAATGCCACAGTTTAGTCTTGTGCATTTTCCTTACAAGCCTATAAATACTGTAGTCTTGCTTATAAATACTGCAGAATATTGCCTATAAATACTGTAGAGTCTTACGCAGAAGGCAAGTGGGGTCTTCAAATAGCTTCTCTTTAAACATATCTCACTGTAGTATTTGAAGTGCTGCTCCGCACGTGCCAGTAAGTGAAACAGCTAGAAAGGAAAAGATGCAATCTGGATGGCGTTGGACGTCTTTCAATGATTTTTTGGGAGTGTGTTGTATGCAAGAGATCATTCACATCTGCATCATCTTTGGCTTTTCTTAAAAACAACAAAAAAAGAGAAAGTTTTTCTTTCTTTTTTGAGGAAGGAGGGTGAGAGGGGAAAGAATTGTTTCTGAATCTTATCGAGAAATAAAATAACACAAAGCACATCTTACGAAAGAAGAAGCACACTGTGCCTTTTTTTTTCTACTGGCCTACTGCCTAAGGGAAACATTCACTGGCAAATCTAAAACTTGTTCAAAACCCTTTGGAGAAGCAGACTATTATTAAATTATTTATTTTATCTTTGAAGTGTTTCCATTTTTATACTGTTAAGGATTTCTCTGTAAAAGCCGGGGTGCCTGAGAATATTTGGCCTGTAGTGATCTTTGAAACATAAGCCTCTTCTTTTTTTTTTTCTCTTAGTCTTTTCTTCTCCCCCACTCTCACCCTCCCAGTTCCTCCCCAAAATGAACGAGGATCTGTCTGATGTGGAGAGGCTGTACTCATTGGGGAAATTTAAGATATATAGTAGCTGGAAACAACTAGAACCTGGTTTACACTGTATTTGCTTAATTTTATTTATTTTTTAAGTGAAACAAACCTTGCAGCATCAGAAAGGGTGGGAGACATATTCAAATGCTCTCAAGCGCTTATTGAAATGTTATGTAATTAAATGTTAAGATCATGCCTGTAGCAGTGTCTTTTGAAATAACTGTACTAGCTGGGCCTTCTGAAACCAGCACAGGAAAGTAATTCATTTGCAAGGTTATCAGCCATTGAGGCATATGCCTCAGGGACCTAATTTAATGGTAGAACTCCCATTGACTTGCGTGGGCTTGGACAAGGCCCGAGGAGAGCCCTGCTGTTGTTTCCCAGTATGGTCCTTGCAGACGCAGAGGACAAAAAAATTGCCTAGCCATATGACAAGCACAGCGCTTCATGCTGAGGTGAGGTGTTAGTGTGACCCTGAGGGGAGTAGCAGCAGAACTAGTGGGGCTGAGTCCTCCATAAGTGGTGGGTACAGGGCTCAGGAAGGATCCTCTGCTGGATGCTGGATGTGGTACTGCTGCCAGTGGGAGCTGCACTTCTTGAAGACACAGGGACCATCGCTGTCTCTGCAGGATTTCTTACTGAATAGCAGAAAGAAGTGGCACAATATACAGGTTAGCATGTGAGGCTGGTAGAAATGTCTTTTAAAACAGCCATATGGGGCTTCTCTTTCCAGTGATGGCTTCCCAAGGAGGGTAACTCTATTAATGCTGCTTCAGGCTCAGGGAGCAGAAAAGATCTGAATGTTGGGTGAAATGGATGTAGAAGTGCAACTTGGGCACCATGAGCATCAGTGTGTCATTGGCTCCATCTCTTGGTGTGGGACATCCCATCACAAGAGGGTGAGTTCTGCAGAGTGGCATGTGTAGAGGAGTTAGCCAGAAGGATGAGTTCTGCCATCGGTGAGATTAGCACCATGTGTGTAAGGGAGCTTTTCTATGCAGCTGAGCTCAGCAGCAAGGAGTTAGCAGAGTAGCAAAGGGAGGCATAGGGCAAGTCCCAGTGCAAAGGGGCTCATGAGGCTGTTGGTGCTGCTTCTTACAGTGCATAATATGCCAGCTAGTACTAACCCATAATGCTCAATGATTATCTCAGGGAATTCCTAGCTCCCAAGACTACTGGTAGTGAGATGTTTTCCCTTTTAGCTAGCTCTCTGATTGAAGGGCACAGCTAAAATGCACTGAGAGCCTGTACACAACACTCCATTTATATTGCTGAACTTTATTCCACAAGGGAGAGCTTTTGTGTAGGTCTGTTTCGTCTTGTGCAACCTTCTTCTTGCTGTCTTAACTGCACATGATGATTAGGTAAATGAGTCTGTTCTTTCCTGTAAGTAATGGGCATCTTCACTCTGAAGAGCACTCTGGGTCGCAGTAGATCATCTCACACTTTTTCACCCAGCATATTGCCTGTCATTAGAAATCTGCTCATCTTTCTTTCATTCCTAAGGCCAGTTAAGTGCACAGAGCTGCAAATGCCTTCAGGTGCTGCCTCTGCTCCCACACCTCTCCTTTTACAAGGTATTTGAAACAACATACTGAAAGTGCATTTTGTGAAGGGCCACTTTGCTGCCACAAATTTGAAACCACCTTTTCATGATCACTATTCTCAGGTCTATACAATGCCAGATCAGCCACCACTACAGACCTGAGTTGGGGCAATCATGTATTTGCTCTTCCATGAGCTAGCATTAATGGGACAGGGTAGAAATTATGCTTCCAGTTGTGGGAAAACCAAACTCTTGATCTGGCAGAATAATTTCTGATATGGGGTGCATCTGTGAGTAGTTTTGAACAATTATTAAGCCCCTGTCAGACCAATGCTCTATACTACATGGTCTTTCAGATCCAGCCAAAAGTGATGTGTCATCAAACCACTGCTTAAACTTGCTACAGGATCCATTTTGTGATGGGAAAGCATAAGTTTCTAATGTCAGGCTGTCTACTTGATATTTTTTGCAAAATAACTTGAGTGCAAATAATGACTATAGGACCCAAAAGCAATATCAAAATATCAATAATTGAGAGGTTTGTGTTATTCTGGGTATCCAGGACAACAGGACAAGTTCTGGTTCCAGGGAAATCAATGGAAGCCAGTGAAGCCACATTTCAACCCTCAAAAAGGCCAAGTTTGGAAGGGTCCCACTAAAAATCAAAGGAATTGTGTGTGCCTAGGAGTGTTCCTGAGCCAACTGCTTCTTCTCTACTGAAGGATTCATAGAACAGGGTACAAGGAGGGAAGGAAAGCCATTTTCCTTGTGCGCAACATAAAATCAGATCCAATAAACAACATTATTTTTATGTCCCCTGAGTAACACTGATTTTTTTTTTTCAGGCTTTCAACATTTTCATCTACTGCTTGCATAGCCCTACACTCTAGCTCCCTCCTAGCAGATGGGAATTGGAGGAAAAAAAAAAAAAAGTCTGTATGTGCTGGCATATCCATATGGTATTCAAGTGAGAAATCACTTGGAACATGGGGCCTCGTATGGGGTCACAGCCTCCATACGTTCTTTGATGGGTGCAAAGGGTCCTGAAACTTGTTGCTGCTGTAACAGCAGGGGAATGGGGTTGGTATAGCACAGGCTGAAAATCCTTGACAGAGAAGGAGGGGAAGACAAGAGATCTGAACAACCCCCAAGGTGTTTGGTTACCTATCTGCCCCTGAAATCTCAGGCACTGTTGACAAGCCAGGCCTGAGTGCTTTTGAATGATTTGCAGCCTCTCGCTGTAAAATGATAATTACATCAGAGCAAATATATGCCAGCTTTATCATGCATAATAAACTCCATCTGAGTGAAACCCTCTCCAGCACAGAAGATCTGCAGAGAATACCGTGCACTGGCAGAGAGGGTTTAAGCGATGCAGGAGCCTCATGTGGGCTTTCTGTCTTACCAGAAGAACATGTGAGTACTGCACATGCTACACTAGGAGCACGAGCAGATAAAAGAGATGTTTCTGCATTGTTCTGTGTGGCTCAGTAGTCTGCTCAAGTCATCTGAGCTGCCACTCGAACTCCAAGGACCGACTTTGAGCAGAGTCTTTTCTTCCCTTGCATTATCTAAACCTGTTCTGCAGTCATCTGGTAGTCCATTTTTGACTTTTCATTGACTTGAGCAGGTTTGGCATCAGCCCTTTGTATGCATGTATCAGTCTCTGTAATTCTCCCAGCTGTTTACATATCTGTCTTCTGTATTTATGTCATATGTATTTTATTTTCCTTAGTACCCACCACTGCAGTATAGAAGGCAGGAATCATCCTCCACAGTGCCAATTTCTTTTGGCTTCTTTCCTGTGTGTGTTTGGCTTTGCACTTTTCCTCTAAAGTTACGGCTGGGATTCTCAGTTATTCTACAGTGTTGCTCTGACTCTGCTCAGATGAAGGGTCTGCCGACAGCTTCAACGGGAGCAGACGCAGAGCAGGGCTCAGTTTTTCTGAGTATCTTGCCCTGCATCTACAACAGGAATACCTTGGAATTGCATTATCTCCAACAAACAAAAGGTAGTTGATTATGACTTTCACAGAAAAGTCCCAGGGCTTCAGAGACCCTGCAGATCTTTTCCCACCTGGCCAGGCTTAAATGTCAGTTGTTGCATCTCTAATTATGAGTTAAAATAGCTGAGATGCTCATTTGTTCATATTCAGAGTGACAAGAAAAGGCTGCAGAGAAGTCACAGGGCCATAGCACTTCCAGACCTCAGGATAGGACAAGGGGTAACGGGTGTAAACTGGAACACAGGAGGTTTCACTTGAATATCAGGAGGAACTTCTTTATAGAGAGGATGACAGAGCAGTGAAACAGTCTGCCCAGGGGGGTTGTAGAGTCTCCTTCTCTGGAGATGTTTAAGGCCCTCCTGGACGAGTTCCTGTGTAACTTGGTCTATGTAGTCCTGCTCTGGTTGGGGGATTGGACTAGACGATCTTTTGAGGTCCCTTCCAATCCCTAACAATCTGTGATTCTGTGAATGGCCTCAAGCTGCACCAGGGGAGGTTTAAGATTAGACACTAGGATCCTCCAAGGCCGGCTTGGGTTTAGCCCATGTTCAGCCTCTTGCCAGCTGGTTTCTGTGATCCTTCCCAAGCTCCTTTGCAGGCAAAACCAGACCACCAGTGCTACAAAACCCACTGATGAGACTTTGAATCTTGGGCTGAAATCCAGCTTTGTGTAAGACTAACCAGTGATAGCAATTCAGCTCCAGGATGACAGACACACATTAGCTCTTTTCCAAAAAGCTGCTCGTTTATGTGTCCTTGTATAAAGACTAATCTTATTTACAAGATCTGACACGGAATTCTTACTAGCAACCACCTATGAACTTCAACTCTTTCAGGTCAAGTCGGTTGTTACTTCTAATTTTTCAAAAGGAAAGATCTTTATGGAATATCATTCTTCTCTTAATTTCTTTCCTTGTGCGTATACGGCCCCTAGAGAGCCGTCTAAGAGGTGTGCACATGTAAGGAGGTGTTCTTGTAGCAATGAAACCAAAGACAACCAAATCCAAATGCAGCTAACACTTGTTAATCTATTGGAGTCCAAAGAGCCTGTCATTACGTATGGACAGCTTTATACCAGATATAAGTATTGCTTGGCATGGGTCCTTCTTTAATTGCATTATACAAACATAACAGAAAATTGACCCAAAGGGGGAAAACAATTTTATCCTTAGAACACTCTTCTGACTAAGTACAGAGCTTTTAATTAAATTCCCTATACAAAGTGACTGCCTGTCTCTCATGTTGAGCCTAATTGATATCAAAGCCATCCTTAAAATCAATATTTTTTTCTGGAAAAAGAGCAAATACCCTCTCCACCCCAACAGAATTCAATAAATAATTTGATAGCACTTGACTCCTAACTGTAATCTTTGTCTCATTTGAGCAGAATATAAAGTGAAAATTTGTCCCTGTCACCCCCCAGCATTCCCATTGCATCAAATATCAGGCACCACCAAATGTCAGTATTCCTCCTCAGCAGGTCTGCCGTTTCCATTTATTTCAGCAAACCGTGCTGAGCAAGGGAGGAATTCGAAACCTTCAAGCGGCAACACATTTATGCAGCTTTTGTTACCTATTTTATATTTTTCACTTATTTATGATTATGGTTGCAATTGGATCCCATTAGAAGTCTCAGTAAGATCAAAGGCTTGTTAAAGCAGGCAGTAGACAAACCCATACTCTGTCAAGCCTGCTCGGGAGGGTTTGCGGTGTTACCGTACCCCCGCTTCAACCACCTAAGCAGGTGCTTAACTCTACTCCCAGGAAAAAAAAGACATGTAGGTCCCTGCAAAATGGTGCCTTACTTTGATAAGGCAAATACACAAATCAAAGGAGCAGGACTCGTTTGTTACCTTTGTTTTCTAAAGTCTCCTTCATCTGTCCTTCTTGCTTTGTACAGGAACCCTGTCAATCTATCTCACCAGAGCTGACAAGAGAGTTGATCTCCTTTGCCAGAAGCAGCTTAGAAAACCGAAGAAAAGAGCAAGAGAAAAAATAAAGCTGAATGTTAGGGTGATTGGTTGGTTTGCGGTGTTTGGTTGGGGTTTTTTTTCGATTATTCAGTCAGATTTAGTGAACCAGGGAGCTGAAAGTCTGGCATTGGTTAGTGCACCACCAAAAAGATGGTCTAACTGTAAGTCAAAGCAGAGTTAGCATGTGCAGTCCTTTTGCGTCATCTGTTCCTGATAAAAGCAGAAATAATCTCTGCAGAGACCACTGCTTAGTGAGGGAGCATGGACTTGAAAGCTCAGCCCTGATCTTCAGTTTCTGCTCCGTAATGTCTCTCTGTTGATACTGGCCTCTGGGGACTCTTGCTACAAGTGCAATTTTCTTTCAAGAGCGTATGCTAATTGTGGCATTAGGGGTGTATTTATGATCTCTTGCTGACTGTGGCAGGTAAGATTGGGAGGGAAGTGATACTGAATCTGCAGACAAATCACACTCATAAAGCATGATTTTGTGCTTCCCGTGCGCTGTGACACCCTGAAGCACAAGGGATTAGCATAAAGAGAAACCTGCCTCAGCGTCGCTGGAATAAAAATTCATCTACGATGAGCCAAGCCAGCTCCATGAATCTTGCAACGCGCTTGTCCACCAGGATAACAACCTAAGACCTGGTTTTCATAGGCAACCAGCAATGCAGTCTGCTGTCCTGAAAGACTGGGACGAGTAGGGGCATAGAAAGACGATTTTCACAGAATTACAGAATACCAGGTTGGAAGGGATCTCAGGAATCATCTGGTCCAACCCTCTGAGGTGAAGAAAAACAATTTAAATGAGCTGGCCCAGCATCCTGTCAAGATGAGCCTTAAAACTGTCTAAAGTTGAGGAATCCACCACTTCCCTTATAAGACTATTTCAATGTCTAATTGGTCTCATAGTGAAAAATTTTCCTCTGGAGTCCAATTGGAATCTCCCCAGAAGCAACTCGGGTCCGTTAGCCCTTGTCTTTTCCATGCAAAACCACATTATGTCTGGTCCTTTATTTCAAAAAGCATCATTCATTTAGTCCTTTCATCTTCCAAAGTGGTCCCCTGACCTCACACTTTCCTGTGGTCCACCTCAGAAGCAAAAACCTGGTGACTGCAGAAGGACAGAGCAGCCAACTAGCCCTCCTAAAAAACCCAAACCCTCCTTTTTGGGGGGTTCCTCCTTGGGGTCTGCATCCCATAATCTTTGTAATGTTTTGTTGCTGGTTTTCACAGATGGATGTGGTTGGATCATGGTGTGAGTATGTTTGGGCACATTGAAGTCACACCGTCAGCTGGGATTGCAGCTGGTGGTGGGCAGCTGAGCCAGCACCTGCATCGTGCACAGAAGATCCTTGTAGACAACACGTGTTCAAATCCACCACCATTTCTCACCTAACATAAACTTTTCAGCTACATGCAATACAAATAAAATATTTAACGAAGGCCGACCGTACATCTGAATGCAATGGAAAGTGAAAAAAGCTGGAAATAAATATTGACGTGAAGGCGCCAAGTCACGTGGATGTGTCACTATTTTATAGGCTCTGCTAAATGATCAGAGCCTGACTCTGCTCCCAGCTGCAGTAGTGTGAATCTGACATAACTCTGCCAACGTTAGAGTTACACCACCTCAAAACTGGTGTGTATGAGCCTATGTGCAGTGGGGCTGAGCACTTCAATGCAGTCAGGAAGACGGAGACCTCCTTTCCTATTAATATGTATGAAGGACTCCTCAGGCATCTTTGGAAGAGTTGCCATAAAATTTCTGTTGCTGCAGGGAGGGCCCTGAAAGAACAATTTACAGGCAGCTATTATCATTATTAGACATGGTAATTGAATTAGTAGTTATTTTATTATTATTATTAGTGTAATAAATAGTTCTTGCCCTCTTTGGTCCTATAAAATGCAGCCTGAGGAAAACCCAGGAAGAGAGAAGAGCTCCATTTGGAGACAGAGACTAGAAAAACTCTTCCGTGAAGGAGGAACCTAAGGAAATACCCACTCAGAAGGTGATTTCTACACACTCTAAAACATTGCATAAGATGCCACTTCCAGAAGCGTATTTTGGTTCAGGGAGGAGATAACACTGGGAGCTGAAATTGTTGATGTATATGTATATATATTTTTATATTGCATTTTGCTTTGTCAAATATATGGCATAGAAGCCCCCGGTATAACTGGTTAACGTTTTCATGGATAAGTTGCTTTGAGTTATGAGAAACATTTATTAACTGATGAAGGCTGTGTGCTGACAACACAGCCTGTGAGGCAAAGCAGGTGGAAAGAAGGGTCCATCTTGGCCAGTCTTTAATACGAGCTCAAGAGATAAGTGTTTCCAATATTGCATGCCAGGGTGATGCAGGGTGATTTGTCTCCTACCCAAGCTAATGATGGAGCCATGTCACCATATGTGTGGTTAGTTTCCAGCAGCTCCTCGTTTTTTCAACACAAATGGAGGATGACAGATTGTATATTAGACAAATTACACTTCTCTTGAAAGCAGCGGTCACAGGGATATCCAAGTGCCTTCTTCACTCTCTCTTCACCGAACAATTTCTGCACCATCATTCAAAGATCTTTGCAATAAACAGGTGGTTGGTAAGCAAGAATTACAGCGCAGCTCCTTAGCTCCCAGACAGTGCTTCCCGAGGCTATGCCTGTACCAGTGACCACAGCAAGCTGCTGTCCATCCTCTGATCTTCTTGCCAACTCACACGGCCATGCTGACACTCACATGGACAATCTCCTTCTGAAAAAAAAGGGTGGTCACTTCCCAGCTGCCCACTGAGAGCAGCTCAACAGGTTCCAGCCAAATGCCCACCAAGAAGGATGCTTGCAGGGACTGTGCTGACATCTCCTGGCTGGGGTTTGAGCCAGGCTGTGGAGAAGTGTCCACCCTGGGATGGGTGGCAGTGGGGCTCTCCAGGATTTATTCCCTGACGTTGGGGCTGCTCCTAGGAAAATCTCCAAAGAAACGGATCCATCGGCACTGTGGGAAGGAGATAGGGAATGGATGTCCTCAGGGGAAACCTGAGGGATTGCCTCAGACAACAAATTTAGTAGTTGCCTTGGGGGCAAAAACTGGAAGGCAAACATGTTCCTTAAAAAAATTATGTCCCGGAGCACTCTTTGGTAGAGATCAACTTTTCTTCACCATGTTTGCAACTTTCAGAGACAGATGGTGATTCTCCTCACAAGCTCAAACTTTTAAGGCATTTCTGATATTAAAGACTCATCTCAGTTATTAGTTGAACCCTGGGATTCTGGTGGTCATTGCCTAAGGGTACTGCATCTAGGGTTACCTAGCTGGTGACGACAATTGGTCTGTAAAGAAGTACCCTCTTGGCCTACCCTCAGAGGAAAAACCTGTAAAACCCATCAGCCACATGTTGTTGTCAGGGGTCCAGTGTTCCACGTTACCCTCCGTTCATCCGCATTCGTTTTTGCCTCACATCATCCACCTTCCAGCACGTCTTCCAGCCACGACTCAGATCACAGACCTAATTCTTGGGTTTGCTCTTCAGCTATCACTTCTGTCCTTGTCTTTGCCCCCTCCTCAAACTCCTGCTGCTGCTGTCTGTCTCCAGGACATCACTATGGATAGCGCATTGCCCTCTAATGGATAGATTTCAAACTGAGCTCCTCGACCAAACAGAGCTGTTGTAGGAACCTTTGACCCACTAACGAAGCAGAAGACTTGATATCCACATCTAGGCCATTCTCTATCCTTGAATCAAAATAAAATACTTTCTTTTTTTAATAGCACAGATAGCAGGCTGAATGTTGCAGCTATTTTTAAGGAGAGGCAGAAGAAATCTGTGCCAGTATGAACCCTGGTTCCTCCGTGTCCATGAATGCTTTAATTGGCTTCAGAGTTAGGAAAGCATTAACAAAGCTGATTTCTGTGATTCCACGCATCTGGATTTCAGGGTAGGTTTTTTTTTAGCTTGCCTAATCCTGCTTAAAGTCTTAAGATTTATTCATATGTTTATAAGATGCTGCTTTTCTCATTACATGTACATTATAGTCACCATTAAAATAATAAAAACAAAAGCAAACGCAGAATGGACTTGCAAGCAGCTGATAATTAATTACAGAGAACTTTTGAAAGGGTTGCTTAGCATCTTAAGCAATTCCTTTTGCTGCCAGATACATGGGCTTGTTTTATAAACTACAATCAATCTGCCATCGAGGGGAAAACTGCAGAATGAACTTAGTCATCTGAGCTCATTTTCAGTTTCAAAAACTGAAAGGCTTTGCAGTATAAAGTGCCCTCTTCTTTTAATGTCAGTAAATAAGTTGATCTGTTTATATGGTTTTCAATACAAGTAAACTGCTTGCCATTTAAACAAGCTCAATCAGCTGTGAAAATTGACATTTTTAACCATAAAATCAGGCTTCATCCTACCATGATATTAAATATTAAGGAATCATTTAAAGGACAGTATACATTTCAGAAACCTGCCTGGAGACACGAATGCCAATTTCTGCCATTCACAAATAATGCATTAAAAAAAAGAAAAAAAAAGGAAAAAAGAAAAAGAAATGGCCCCTTGACTTGGGGCCTGTTGCTCCGTAAATACCCCTGTACAGACTTATTCCAATATGGTAAATCATCATTGCTCTGAGAAGACATTCAAGCTTCACATTCAGCCCTTGTGTGGTAAAAATGCATCCTCAAAGAGCAGTGCCAGTGAGGATGGGTGGGAAAACACCATCACAGGGTGATGCTCTCCCTGGTGACAACATGTCCAGGGCTGTGGGATGCTGTGGCAGGCCTCAGCATCCTCCTATCCCTGGAGCCTGGGCCTATGTGAGCCTGGAAGGCATCTGCCCGGCCACAGCCTGCCCACAGAGGCAAGCGGTGAGATTTCCAGCTCCCTTCGCTCATACGCATGGTTGCGCTGGCAAGTGGCAGTTGAGAATGGGACATTCCTGCTATCATCGAGACTTCAGGAGGTCTGCACATACTCCCTGGGCCCCTGCCTTAGTGTTTGGGGGTGTTTTTTTTCCTTTTTCTTCCTTTTTTTCTCCTTTTTCTATCCAATTTTGGGGACAAAAAAGCCCACGCTGCTTCTGATCGGGCTTACAACTGACACAGCTCTTCACAGCTCAACAGCCCTGATGTTTTGCCTGTGCTAAAGGGGTCCCATTGTGTAAGGGGTTTCCTTCTGAATAGGACAAAGCAAAACAGCGAAGCAGTGGGATTACTGGGCTGCTGAAGAGAAACAATGGGGAAACAAAACTCAGGCCGGAGAGACATTTATTTTGCAGAGGGGGATGGCTGCCCTTACACAATCCCTTTTAAAGCGCTGTGAAGTTTCTCTAACACAATCCAGTCCTGCAGCGAGGCAGAAATCCAGCGCATTTGAAACCTTTTCATTCCATCTCTAATTTAAAAAATGTGCACCCATTTACTACCACAAACTGCAGGGGTATTAAGGTATAAGAAGATCTAAGAACAGGCTTTGGGGTTTCTCTGCTTGAGCACCCCTGGATGTTTCGAGCACCGACTGATGACAGCGACCAGTCGTTTCTGTGCTGACTAGTTAATGTGGAAATCTAAGTGGGTGTAGGTTTCACTGATCTGCTGCCTGGTGACCGAGCACGCCTCTGTCATTCCCTGTCCCATATTGGCTCGCTTTTGGCTTCTTGCCTGAATTTTAGCTCTAATTCCCTGCAAATGGCCTGAGGCTTTTATGCTTGGGGGCAAGGAGAAGGCTCAGCCCTCTCTTCGCGGCTGTGGTAGTGATCTGCATCCATGGTGGGTATGATTGAAAAGAGGGTGATAATTCTGGGGATGATAGGGATGCTGGTAGGGTCTAGGTTTGACCCCTGTTGGGGATTGAGGCTTTGACTGTGGTTCTTTCCCATGTAGAATTCTTTTCTGGTGCTGCTCCAGTGCTGGAAGCTGATCTTACCCATAGAGGACCACTCAATGCTGTCCCACTTGTCACAAGTGCTGGGTGTAAGCCCCCCAGATCAGCCCAAGGAATTTATTTTCTCTCAGCTTCCCCTATGCCAAGCTGTGACTCTCTCCCTGCCCTGGGCATAATGGGAAAAATGTTGGTGAGAGAGCACTAATGCATCCCACGGGGCTGTTTGCTATAGGGCTAGCTCTTGGCATTCCTTTGTTCCCCTACAAAGACATGCGGGATGGGGAGACGCCAGTCCCATCATAAGTAAACAAATGCGCTGAGTTAAATTTTTTAAATGGAGTCATAAATAAAGAACTATCATTGGAGAAGTCCCTAAAGACCCCGTTTTTGCTAGGGTTTTTTTTTAATGTTGGCAGCTTCAGCAGCTTTTACAGAGATGTCAGAGTAAATAGCCTACAATCCTACAGCATCTTATAAAAGTCTTTTAACAACAAGAAGAATTTTATGCTTTCATATTAGATGGGTTCCTAATAGACATTCTGTTCACATCTCCTTATTTTATGCAAAAAATATTTTTTATGAAAAAATAATAATCCCTCTATGCAGCGTATCTTAAAATGTACATGTCTAGCAATTGCTGACTTAAGGAAGAAAGAACTAGATGCCTTTTTGGACAAAAGACGATCAGGGTTTCCTGAGATTTGGAACTTCCCAGAGCTCCTGCACCAGCTGTGAAGGGTGAGGGAGGGCAAGAGATGTTTCTTCTGTTTAACTTAACAAACAGAAATATAAGTGAGAGTTAATCACACTGTGCAGGTAAATTTCCTGATACACTATTAGAAGACTCTTTCATCTTGCAGGTTAAAGGCTGCTTGGGGAAGCTGTTGCACAGTGTGGTAAAGGGTGCATTAACTCTCCTGGCTCAGTAAGTATGAGGTGGGCCATTTCACTTTCAACAGGGAGTAAATTCTCTCTCATGAGGAGAGTTACTACAAGGAGCATTAGCCCAACATGCTGTATGTTTATAACTTCTATTTGAGATGGGGCTGATTATCCCCCATATAAGAGATCAAACCCATGGTGAGATACAGTAGCTGAAAGCTGAGTCTCTCAAAATTCAACCTAAAAATGAGCATAGACTCCTAATGATAGTAATTTTTATCTCCTGGAACCTAAATTCCCCATCATCTGACAGCTTTAAATCAAGTCTGGATGTGTTCCTAGAAAATACACTCTAAATCAGCTGAAAGTCAAGAGCCTGATGCATGATTCCCATAGGAAGGGTCTCCAGCCTACATTATGAGGGAGGTGAGACCAAGAATTATCTTAAAGTTGCTGAAGCCAGTGAACAACACTTTCCACACCACTCTTGACCAACTGTGTCTGCCTGCAGAGTTAGTGCCTTTAATAAGTCATGTCTTCTTCCTTTCTGTATCAAGTACTTGTTTCAACTCTGGAGCTTTCTCAAAGTGAGTGTCCTAGGGGCTCAAAATTTTTGCCCATGTCTGAAGTGTACACATGATGATCAGGGTTTTAAAACATGGAGCTGACTTTATTGTAACCTCTTTTCTTACTCATGCACAGAACTAATCCCTAAAACCTTCAGACTCCATACTTTTTAAAATCTACTTCTAAGGTGACAAATAAGATGAAGCCCACTCAAAGTACCTTAGGAGTTGTCTACATTGCAGGTGTCCACCTGACCCAGTTACTGAGTACAGTGAAGGAGGGAAGTAAGTGACTGTAGAAAGTGACTCTTCTGACCAACATTTCAGGCGAGGTGAAGAGTGTCCTAGATTCCCTTGGCTCTACCAGCTAGACTAGCAGCGAGATTAGGAGGACCTCAGGGTTATGAGCTTGAGTAGCTTTAGGGCCAAAATGGTGTTTCTAGTATCTTGAAGCAATCTCCGTATGAGAATTTAGTGCAGCAAGTTGGAAGAGGGAGGTGATAGTGTAATTTTTTATTAGACTTACTGATATCTCTAATGGAAACCCCAGATGAGCTTCTCAAAGTTGTATTCCTTCACCAGACCTAGCAACAAACAGTAGGCTCAAAGGTAAACACAGGTTAGCTGCGACTGCTAATCCAATTCTTTGCACAGGTCCAACTTGAGTGCTAGGTGCTGAGGGCTGTCAAGAGATGTCCACCTCCTAGGACCACAGCTTCCTGCAATTGCAGGAGCTGTGCTGGCTATGTACAAGGGAAACTCAAGCCTTGCCTGCAGCTACCTCCAGTCCTTTCTGAAAATCTGCTTTCTATTCTCCTTTTCATGCGTGTAAAC